>PQXL01000278.1:0-50964 GCA_004916875.1 Botrytis galanthina
AGATACGATATATATGTGTGGACTCGACAGAGTCACATGCGGGCTAATCCCGATACAGCATAGCGTAGTATGCGGTATAAGCACCTTTTCTAACAATTAATAGTTTAATTCTTTTTTATTTTTTTATCTAAAATCTTTTTTACAAAGTTTTTGATTATACAGCTTATAAAAAAAATAGATTTTTGTATTAATTTATTAATTTGATTAATTAAAATCTTCTTTTAATTATTAAAAAATATTAGTTTTGTATCAAAAAGGAATTGCTTTTTTGAAATAATTTTATTTTTATATTACCAGGAGAATATATAATAATTGATTTTAAAGAAATTAGTTATCTAAATATATTTAGGGATTTAAACTCTTTTCAAATAATTTAATACAAGCTTTATATAAATCTCTAAAGATATATTATTGATATTCAAAGTCATAATATCGATATTTTCAAAGTTGTGCACATAGCAGGGACGTACACGTAGTGGGGATATCGGTTATGTAACTTGTTGAGGCAGCCGTTCTTGAATTCTGCTATTGTCATTTCGAAATTCTAAGCATTTGCTATCAATGGGAGTATTAGCAAATAGTTTTATGCGTTTTAGCGTTGATTGGATTAAAAAGAGGAGGTAGAGAAGTTGAGGTTGAGGTTGATATTAGTTAGGTAGCCACAACAAAGTTAACCTTAAGCCTTAAGGTTAATTCAGCCACAGTTCTCGAACGACCTCGGGACCTTGGAACTTCTTGAAAGTTGATATTTATATCACCTTGATAGATCGATCACATTCTTGGGTACTCGATATACTGAGAGAGCACCCAATAATTAAACCCAAATTTGTCTGTAGCAAAATGGAAACCAGATTCTACATATTTTAACTATCACCACAATTGTATCTCTGACTCCAGGATCTGATCTGCTTACTAAGCCATGTACCTCACCTCGACTTCATCTCATCATGCTTCCACATTGCGACACCCCGTTATCACTGTAGATTTTTGATTTCTTCCGGGCTCTTAGTGGTCTTTTCGAACAAATGAATCCATCTGTCCGTTATCATCTATTCCGGCACCCACGAAGGATACCCATAAGGTTATCAGAATCCAGAGTACAGCCGCCACTGAACATTGGATTGGATTTCCTCCGGAGCGTCTCTTCTGGGCCTAAGATCACAAGTCTGGGAAATGGAAAACTTGGTTCCCAGTTGATAGAGAGAAAAGAGAGCAGAGAGAACGTTGATCGAAAAGAGATGGAAGGAGAGCGACTTACAACGGATGGTGGGGGGAAAAAAGGAAGAGACATAAAGCAATATCTAAGCCACATAGAACGGACGGCGACAGAGCCAAGGGATGAAGTATGTAAATCACATCTTCATATGTTCCAAACTACCCATCTTCTCTCCAAGCTCCTCTCATTTGAATTTCGCAGCCCACCCCCCCAACAGAAAGAAAAGTTTCGAATATTGATTAATCATCCATCTAGTCCCTTCATAGCTTCATCCTCACACAAGTGACAAGCATAAACTCCACCACGCGTCTCTTTTATCTTTCACCTCTTCATACCGCATCTAACTCCTCTCACAAACACCTCACCTGGAAACCCGGACAATGGATTGATCTCTATCTCCCTGGAATACAGAGACCTGGGGGTTTTAGCATTGTAAATATTCCTCCTTCTCAATCTTCACCTTCGATTGATGACTTGAAAGAGGAGAAAGAAAGAGGTATTGAGTTAGCAATTCAAAAGCCTATCTTGAAATTAAATTCCGGAGGAAAAATAAGTGAACAGGTAGCCTGGTTATTCCAGCCTTCATCAGAAATCCTTGGAAGAGAGGTAGCAGTTAGAATTGGAGGGTCATTTATCTGGCCTCCTTCTTGTTGGGATGAGAAGGGAAGCAAAGAGCATCGGAAGGAGCGGGGAGAAAGTGGAAACAGTGTGGTATTTATCGCAGGTGGAATGGGTATCAATCCTTTGATGAGTATGATCTCTTGTATTCATGCTGAATTGACAGAGAATGAAAGGAGAGGAGAAGGGAAGAAAGTACAAGATAAAGAAGGAGATGATGAAATTGGAGGAAGCGCGAAGGAAAATGGATGCGAGAATCTTGAGGTAAAATTCCTCTACAGTACCAAGGTACCGGCTTCCACTCCAGCAGAAGATGAGCGAAGAGAAGGAGAGGCAGAAGAAGCAATATTATTCCTTGACCGTTTACAAGAGATCTTCAAGGAGAGGAAGCAATGGGATCTTCAGCTTTTTGCCACCGGCTCCTTCCACAACACCACCGAGCTTTCGAAGACAAACGCAAAATCAAACATTGAAACCCACCATCGAAGAATATCCAACAACGACATCGACCTTGCGTTGGGAACAATGGAGGAGAGATTACGAACGATAGTTTATATCTGTGGTCCGCCCACTATGACTGATTCCATGGTTTCTTATGTTCAAAACCTCCCCGGCATGGATCCTCTAAGAGTTTTATGTGAGAAATGGTGGTGAACTCACATCAATCTTCTCGAGGAAATCATTACCAGGATGGTTTTGAAGAGACTAACGTATTGTCATACATTTTATTGGTATCTAGATGTACACCCAATCATACCTTGAGCGTTTGGAAGAATATTTTATATTTTGTTAGTAAATCTGTACATACTCGTATACTTTATCAACAATTTGATGACATTTTACACGATATGTTAGTGTTCCAGTGGACAGTCCTGCTCTTACCAACACTTTGGTAGACAGTCATAAATGTCATCGACAATTTGAGGTATATTCATACAATTCATCAGTGTTTAGTCGACACTCATACCTCTCATCATCAATTTGAGATATATTCATAGGTTATCTTGAGGTTCTAGCGCACACTCATGAATTTTATCAAAATTTCAACGAGCACTCATACAAAATAACCAGAAAGATCGTGAATATGATCCTGCAAATGACTGTATCGTACACTCATTATGCCCAGCAAATGTGCTCAAATAGGTTTGAGTTCCTGCTCTGCTTTCTTTTCCTTTTGTCTTTGCATCTGATGTACACATTCTACATACACATTCTACATACACATTCTACATACACATTCTACAATATCTGGGATTTTATACAATCAACACAACATTTAGAACACGATTTCAACACGATTTACACTTCGGTACTTTCTTCACTGTATTAAGACCAGAAATACACTTCTTTTTACCATGACCAAATTCGATTGGAACCCTGAAGCCGATGCCTTACTCACCTGGGTTGCTGGTGGCGTCTTGTGTCATGAAAAACGAGCAAGGAAAGGGAAGCATATGATTGATCATGTATATCTGTTTGAACGGGTTGCAGATTTTTTAGACGCTCTGAACGAGTCCCAACCCTTTGAGAAGAGTAGGAAAATACTCAATGCGCAAACAGTTGATCGACGTGCTAAAAAGTTACCATGGGAGAAGCTGCAGTGGGTCAAAAGGCCTTCCTGCCTTTCAGAGGAAATCTTGAAAGGTCAATTCGGCGAGGTAGGCCTCAAGGATTTGCATGAATCTACCTTGAATCTTCGTTGTGCTCTTGGGAACAATACTCGTGAGTGGTATGAAAAGATTCGAAAACGAGAAGAAATCTTTCAAAGGCAGGAATGGTACGCAGCTCAAAACGAGGAATTTCTTCGGCAAGAAGAAAAAGCTGTCCAGAGGCCGGAAAAGGCTCAGAAGAAAAGACTCCGGGAAGAGGAAGAAGAAACAGATCAGAGGGAAAGATTTCGGAGAGAGGAAGAAGAAAAAAGACGGGAGCAACGACCGAGAAGGGGAGTCGAGAAAATAGGTTATACGAAAGATACAGAATACTCTGGAGGTTTGTCTTGGACGGACCCCAATGCTTCCGGTTCTCATTACCCAGGACCCGAATTCAATTCACACGGTGGTGCTTTCAGATATGGAGCAAAAAATGTTTATTTTACTACTCCTCTCTTCCCTTCCATTGACCACAACTTCGACGGCTCAAAGACAGGTTCAAGGAATGAACGCTAGCTCCGAACCACATCTTTCTCAATACGCACGCAATTCTTCCCCTCATCTTACACCTACTCCTTCATCCTCGCCTAAACACATAAGTAGATATTTTCGGTACTAAACAACGTGTTTTCCTTGACGCCAATTTCGACATATCTCTATTTTCTTTAAGATGGTTATTGGTTTAATGGTTTAATGGTTTAATGGTTTAATGGTTTAATGGTTTAATGGTTTAATGGTTTAATGATTCAACGAGTCAAGGGCTCAAGGGCTCAAGATTTCATTCCTCTTCATCTTTCTCATCTCACAAATTATCAATGCTTTTTAAAATAAATCTATTTCCAAAAGAAGATATGCAAGGCTTTGAATGGAAGTATGTAAAATTAAAATTAAAAAAACAGAAATAGATCCTCCAAAACATATACATACTCCAATTCAATTCAAACATCACATCTCGATACTACATTTATACTCTATCAAATTTTCACATTAGGTTCACTTTATACTGGCTGATATCTAATTATATGTATGTATACATGAATCACATCGACTAACTCATATCCAGTCCCTATTCTTCACTGATATACCCTCAAATGACAACTATAAACTCCTTCAGAACAGCACTCCCACCACCAAAGACCCAACTATCAACATCACCGCTAGATCTATCCATCGATTTATATGATAACATATTAACAAAATCCCCACTCACTAGAAAAACATCACATTTCATCTCATCTCATCACATCATAACATACCATAAAACACAAGCCAACCCCCCGAATCCCCAAATCTCCAAATTTTCAAACCCCATACCTCTCTACAATCTAAAATCTACCAACTCCCTACTCCCTCCGTCGCAGAGCCACATAACCATTGTCCCATCCACCATTAATCGAGCCGAGCCCCGAATTCCTTTTCATATCTCATCACACCATCACATCTGACATCTGACATCTGACATCTGACATCTGACATCTAACATCACTATGATATTCACTGAGAAACGGAACTTACTCCTCTCCTTGTTTTACCGATTAATCAACCTAGTGCAATCACTTATCTATATACCATTTACCTACGTATTCTCAAATTTCAACTATTCATTTACTTACTCATTCATTTACTTACTTATTTGTCTCTCCCTATCTTCACATCCCATCCCATCCCATCCCATCCCATCCCAATCTCCCCCATCCCTCAAAACAATACAAGAGCAAACCAACCCACTCACTCACTCACACCAAAAAATCATCACCACAAATACTACATATCTACCTACCCACCTACCCTATCAATCTTTTTTTTTTTAAAAAAAAAGAAAACCTCAACCTCAAGCTCCAAAAAACGAAAAAAAGAAAAAGGGGAAAAAAAAAAGATATGCAAAATCTCGAGTATTCATTCATCCATCTGCCTAGGTATTCATACACCCACCCACTCTCCCAGCCAGCTAACCAGCTAACCAGCTAACCAGCTAACCAGCTAACCAGCTAACCAACTACTCATTCACTCACTCATTCATCATTCCATTTCATACCTCCATTGCATACCTCCATACCGCTCAAAAAAAAGCAAAGTATTAGAATCAATCCATCTTCCTACTCAAATCTACATACCCGCGCACTCTCCCCCTCCTTCGCCCTCACTTCCTCCATTTCTTTTTTAGCGAGCAATTATCCGAGAAACCCTTTCCCCTCCATTACCCCTCCCCCACTTTCCTTTTCGAGATCTACTACATGTCGAATCACACATTATATTAAATCATCGCATCACAGTACGCTCACACACATCACACATCATAAATGCATTATGAAAGTCAAATCAAAATGTAGAGAAAATAAACTTGCAAGCTTCAATTTTACTGCTATGCCAATATCGCTTCTAACACCACCAGTTTTGACCAGTTAGTCCAACTGCCGTCACTTCACACGTCACTTGAGATTCAAGCCATGCCGCATAATCATCAAACTAGTCAGCCAGTTCATCGATATCATCTCCGAGCTGTCCGATCCAATCCAATCCATTCCGCTTCCTTCGAAACTAGAACACAACACCAGCACAGCAAAAAATTCCACCGGCATCAATCAAATCAGTCAAATCAATTATCCCAAACCCCTCTCAAGCCCCTAGATCCCGCACTTCCAATTCCAAAGCTCGATCCCGCTCCAATAGGCAACGGTAACTGACTCTTTTCATTCAGCGGACTTTTTGGATCCCCAATACTATCTCTCTCACTTCCACTTCTACTCCCCGATGCATCTACATCACCTGATCCACTACCCTTGCGAGTTGGTGGCCAATTCAATGATTCGTTCTGTTGGAATTGAGAAATCGATGTTGATGTATTTCGGAACGCGGGAGCGAATGGACTCGGTGATTGATTGGTATTGTATGGCGAATAGTGAGGTTGGGATTGTGATTGAAGATGTGGCCCATAAAAAGGAGTATGTTCTTCATCTGAATCCGGACCTTGGGTAAATCCACTCTCGTTACTCAACATACTCGAGCTTCTACCTCTTTGCCTTGTGGTTTGTGACATTGTCATTAAGCCACCCATTTGAGGCATAGCCGGTGCCATATTCGAAATTGGAGCGTATGCGGGAAATGCGGACATGGAACTTTCGCCTGCTGTTGTCCACGGGGAATTGGCGTATAATTGATTCGTTTCTTGTTGATGCTGCTGTTGTAAAGCTATAGTGTATTGATCGATGTAGGGGTAAAGCATGGTGAGATCATCAGTATATCGTTGGAGTTGCATTTGCGCCTCCACATTATACTTATCCCAATTAGCCTGAACCATCTTTCTCTCATCATCTTTATCCTTCCGCTGCTTTTCCTTACGTTGAACTTCGTTCAACCCTTTGGTGTTAGCTTCACGGAGATCATCTGCTTGATGGGTAAGTTTGATAGATCTAGTTTCCAATTTCTCGGATTGTCGTTCTTTGTTGAGAAGCTCAGCACTCAAAGCTGCGATCGGCTTTTCATTCTCCTTCTTTTTCGTAATGAAGTCTGATTTAGCTTTCTCGTAGAGGTCTTTCTGTGTTCGATACTTTTGCTTTGCTGAAATATACTCGGAATCCTTTGATGCTGAAGGTAATCGATCGGCAATTTCAATATCAGCTTGAATGGAAGTAATGGCTTCTTCTGCTTGTCTGATCTGAAGGGTGGCTTGTTGGATTTTCTGACGTTGTTTTTCATCATTGCCACCTGATGTGGCTATGATATGTGAGAGCTTATCAATTTCTCTACGGAGTGTCTGGATCTTCGTGCGTTGATCTTTACGTTCGCGTTTCTGGCGGCTACGTTCTTCCTCCAGTTTAGTCTTGGATGCTCGAATTGATTGTTGAATAGTGGAACTAGGTGATCCTGGTCGTCCTGATACTTGGGGAGGGAGAGGTGAAAGGGAAGTTGCAGCTGCAGTATCCGATGGTGTATTAAGCGTTTTGACGCTAGTGCAAAAAATGACTTTGTTGTTGATGACATTGAAAAACTCAATCTCATAACTGCTAGAAGGGGCAAGCCCAAAGATTTCTCCATCCCAGCACGTGTTTTTTCCAGCGGGTAAGCTAGGATTAGTACTAGCTTCCATTCGCGTGGGCTGCCAATGTGCTTGATTAACCCTAACAAAAATAGGCATTCTCGAATTCACAATTGATCCCTCCGTATCATCTTGATTCTCATCGGGAATCGTGAATTTGGGAAAATAACTGGTACTAAATAAAACAGCATCAGACCCAACATTGGTGATCCAAATTCGATCTGGCTCGGTACTAAAAGGTGCATTTCCAAGGTTACTAGCATCTGTTGCATTTGTGCCCGCCGATTCCGCAGCTGCGTGTGACGTCTCGTACTCTTTGACCATGACGATTTTTGTACTTGCTAAAGCTGCCCATAAAGGTTGCTGTATGCGGACTTGTGCGCTTTGTTTTCTCTTTTTCCTGGTTGTAATGGCTGTATGACTAGCATGTAATGAATTTGTAGCTTCGTTATCTGGTGTTTGTGGGTTTGTAGTGGAAGAATCATTGGCTCCATCTGCTGATCCTTTCGCTGCTTCAGGATCCCCCAGGGTAGATGCTGCATGATCGCGTTTTTGACTTCTAACATACAAATCTCGTATATACCGCACTACTCCTTGTGCAAGAATGTGGACTGCAAGAATATTTCGGACCCAAATCGGTATTCGGTCTTTCCAATTCGGTATAGGGATTGGTATCGATTCGAGAGGATCGTCGAGGTCGAATGATCCTAAAAAGTTTCGTGGGGATGAAAGTAGTGTACGAAGTCCGACAGATTTAATGTTGCTGATCGAGGCATAATGCGAGACCCCAATGTAACCAAAGCAGAGAACTACGTTTCTCATACCAGCTTCTTTTCCACTGAGACCTCCTCCCAACGTCAATGCGATCACCGATTGTGCAAATTGTAAGATGAACTCCTGCAGAGGACCATACAAAAATACCCAAGTTAAAAGAAACAGCACGTCAACCACCATAATAGTTGCCAATGATGGTGTACCAGTAGTTCCTTCAAACATATCGATAAAGCTTATTCCAGATGTAGCAGTTGTGGACGGGGGGACGAATGTCAAAGTGGCGAACAGTAATTGGATGATCGTCAAGAAAGCGGGTGGGACCTGGAGAAGAACAATAAGAATGGCCAGTGTATCAGAGATTGGACAGGATGTCAACACAGTCTTCGCGAAATGCCATGGGCCGGAATCGCGATGTACTGAAGGGTTTTTGGCAGAATTGACATTGATGTGACGATGGTTTTCTTGTGGGAAAGAAATCGTGGGGATATTGTAACCATCTTGAGAAGAATCTGAATGGCCACCAACTGAGGTCCTCCTTGCCACATCTCCGCCCAACTTATGTTCCGATGTGTTGTCATCACTTCCAGGTAATTTCGCGTGTCCATTTGTAGGTGGTGGGGTCGAAGGTGGTGGTGTTGATGGGATAGAATCGGAGGAGTTCGCATGTCCGTTCATATGTCCATTACTCTTTTGCCTAGGCACCCTCTTGCCTGGCCCTACAAGACCATTGTCGTGTCGAGTATCGCGTACATTGGCAGCGCCTTGCTGTCGCTTCGAGTTGGATGGAGGACGAGGCATGCGACGACCGGGTAGATTGCTGACCCAGACGAATATTCCGAGCCAGCTTGAATGGGAGCTTCGGAAATGTTCCTAGATTCCTCCAAAAGAATTCCAAACAAATGAAGAATAAATCCACCTTAGATCAGGCATAAATTGATCAAAAGGTATAAAATTGAAGATTGAAACCATTCAAGAAGTTGAAAGAGTGATCAACTTGAATGATGAGAGTTTATGTGAGAAAGTGATTTGGTGGACGAGATTATAAGGAAGGAATAATAATAATAATAATAATAATCATGAGTTTTAAGGTGGTAAGGTGGTAAGGTGGTAGTAGTGTTTAGTAGTTGTTAGGTGGTAGGTGGTAGGTGGTAGGTGTGGTGTTTTCCTTGTGCCTTGTGCTCAGGCTTTTTTTTTTCTTTGCTTTTGTTTCTTTACTCCGTAGACGAGCGAGATTTCAATCCTTACACACCACTTCACTCCACACAGACGAGCGAGATTTCAATCCTTACACACCACTTCACTCCACACAGACGAGCGAAAGGTGAGGTCTGGGTTGGAGTTTGGAGTGAAGGTTGCCAACAAGTGAAGTCTACAAAGTCGAGAGGTGTGTACCCAATAAAATAAATTTGCGTCGTTTTAGAATGGAAGAAGCATTTAAGAGGCAGCGAATGAAAGTGATGGACGTGAAAATGATGACTAAAATCCCGAAGTCAATATCAACATTGAATCAACTATTCGTTCACGTTCTCCAATCAGAATCCATGATTATTTGCATTAAATCGGGATCATATCGAACCAGACATTTTCTTCATACATTTCGATTCTGATTTCGATTTCGTCGATATGTCATGCCTTAAGCCTTATGGCATTGCTTGTTTGGTATGTGTCTTTTGCATTGTTCATTGTTGACCTAGATATATGAGAGGAGGATGGTGTGAGGGCGGTTGATTGGATGAGTTTAGAGGTAATTGGCTAAATACACATTTTATATGGGATGCGACGGGTGAGATGGGATGAGATGAGATGAGACCAACTGTTTGTTGGATGGGAATATTGAAGAAATCCAGCTATAGGGTAGCATTCATACCACTTACTCAGGGCAATGTAACCACAATGTCAGTTATGTAACCCGACTTCAAAGTATGAAAGATCTCCCAAATGAGTGCTTCGTGGCATTCAAGACCGACATTTCATCTACCGACTTGGTCTTCGGTTTTCACATCATGAGCTTCCCACTTCCAACTTCCCGTCAGCCAACCGTTGTTGCATCAGGTACGTCCCGGTAGACCGTCCCGCCCTGAGCCGTCCAAAGTCCCCTTTTCTTGGGTTAAACTTTCAGCTTGAGCCTAGCGCGGATTGATTGATCTCTTTATGAGAATGATAATGATACTGCGTTCAAATGATACATGCCAGAGAATGAATGGAGAAACTGTATTGCATGCAGATCAAAATACGAGCACAAGATATCAAGAGAGAGAGACCTGGAGACCCATCAACTATTCTCCTGATTAATGCATTTACACACAGCGTTGACCTTTGTACACCTAGTAAGTATTATGCAAATCGAAGGAGTGAAGAGTCAGTCAAGTCGAACGATGGTGGATGATTCTTATTAGAGTTTTTTAATCCGAGTGCTACATGATTTAGTTGATTACTAATTTACTAGGTAGCGAAACCGTTTTGCTTTAGATCCATTTCCGAAGTTCATCCGTAGTTGCAGTAGTTGCAAACTTGCAAATTGCAATCCTCTGTTTTGAGTGAAGGAGGCACATGGGAGGGGGCGAAAAAAGAGAGGAGAAGAAGAAAAAGAGAGAAAAAGAAAAAGAAAAAGAGAGAAAAAGAAAAAGAGAGGTGTAAATAATAATCTCATAGCAAGACTCATAGGAAGTCCTGCCTAGGTACGAATACGGAGCAGACCGAGGAATAATATATCCGCCCCCACCTCGACCTCGTGCTTCATATCCATCAAAATCCTACCAATCAAATATTCTTCACCATCTTTTACCATTTTATCCAAATTCCCATACCATCAACTTGCATGTTCAATGTCGATCATCAATAACAGAGTACAGAGTAGACCTGGGTCCTGGGCATTCAGGAAAGGAAGACAACTAGCTATTTGCTACCTATCCAGCATCACATCTCACATCTCACATCTCTCTCTCTTTCTACCTTTCCCAGAATCGAATTCACAACCTCTCAAATCCAAGTCCAAGTCCAATCCCGCGAGTATGCTTCCGTCGCTGCTCTGTCATTATGCACATCACACATCTCACACGCATTGAATCCTCGGACACATATACTGCGTGTGTACAAAGTACAAAGTATAACTGATGATTGATTTCTCCATAGAGGGGCTTCCCTGTTCAACAATGCACCACATATATGCAATCAAGTCCAAGACTATCGCTTCGGCACTTACAAGGCTTATTCTTCAATCATATCCCGATAATGGGTGGGTGGGTAGGCATCGATTTGTTTGGTTCACGCTCCTCACATTCACATTCAATCCATTGTGTTTGGCGCATATATCAGGATGAATGAAAGTCGAGGAATATGACGAGTTTCTTTCCACGATGGTATGTTTTGATAAATGTGATGAATGTGATGATATTCATTTCAAGATAGGTTGTGAGGATATATGAAAGATAACGATGGTTCGATATGACGAATGCTTGGGCGTGAGAGAAGTCGAGATTGCTTCGTTTTCTCTTCTTCCATTTCATCACCACGACGAAGTCCGCATGAACACTCGAAGATACCTACTTACTACGATGTATATTCACATCGATGTTAAACAATCAACAATCAACAACCAACCTCGTCTGGCAAATCAAAGCGAAATTCATGATTCTGTCAAATATCGGTCGCTGATTCATTCACCCATCATAACCCATGTTATCATAAGGATCATAACATGGTTGAAACGGTGATTAATTGATTGGAAGTGGGGATCAAAAAAACAGAGTTTTTAAAGCTAAACTTGGATGATCCTCCTCTATTGGTAAATCTCTGCATGATCTAACCCTTTCCTGTCATTCAATCCGATGACTCGTTATATAATTGAGCTACCGCCATAAACGTCTTCAAATCTCAAGCACGATGCACTCGAGCATAAACTCAAGTTGGCTTCGTTTACCCGCTACGTAAGATTGGGTTTCAATTTTGAGGGGATCAAGTCACGTGCTTGGATGGTTCCTCGAGTGAGACGGCTAGTAGTCGATTTGTATTGTACTTCGTTGCTTATCTATCTGCGTGTCTGGGCAAGGGCATACGCTTGAGGTAGAAAGAATCTTCTTTTGCTTTTGCATCATAACAACTCGTTGTATTCTTATAATTAACCCGTCGCTACACCACAGGGATTAATAATGGATGTCAAGTTGTATAACCACTCGAGTGAGAAAGCTCTTTACCTGCTTGCATATTGTTGCTTGCCTATGTGTTCCCATTCCATTTTCCTTCTTTACTATCTTCGGGATAAACTCTCATGGATGGAGTGCATGATGAGGTACACTCGTTCGCTTCAATCAAGGAACAAACATACCAAGTCACCTCTTTCCCATGCATACGCAATGCAACTCTCCAAATGCCGATCTGATACTCGGGAACTTGACATGCATCAAGTGATCAATGTGAATTCTTGGCATCATGCCATTTAATCTACCGATATCGCATAGAGAGAAGGATGTAAAAAACGAGTGTGTGATTGATGCTATGATCTTCGTAGGGTTTCTGTTGCGGGTGGCTGGAAATGGAGAAGGGTTGTTTTGGGCTACGGTGGTGGGTGGTATATTTGATACCGGATGTGAAGGGTTTACGTTTCATGTGTCGTGCTGACCTTGTGAGCTTATGGCTTATGGCTTATGGTTTTGATTATTGATACTATTGGTGAATGGCTCACAATCGAATCGAATCCCACTCAGGATTAGTCCATCTCACGTCTTTACCTTTCAGAATCACAAAAAGTCCTCTGTCTTCCTTACATGGGCGATAATACTTGGATCACCATGAGCTGTTTGTTCCAGATAGTCATGATAGCTCGTGGTATTCATCTTCTTTTACTCCATACTCAATGCCGCGCTCGACATTTGACGCTCCAGTCGCAATTCCTTTTCGACTTTTTTTCGGAAGCGTATCATGCTAATGAACTTGCCGCAAGTATAGCTATAGCTTATGAATATACTGCAGTTCATAACGACGCGGGGTGATGGGAGAGTTAGAGACAAGAGAAGTTTGACAAGTAGATCGGAGAGTAAGCAGGGTGAGGGGGGAGAGAAATAGTTTATTAATTTAGTATAATGAATGAATGATGATGATAGGAAAACTTCTGATTCGTGGGTATTGGCATTGATGTATACCAATTGCATAAGATCATATTTGATAGCAGGACCGAGTGGTTCAGAAGTACAGAAGTAATGACACTATCCTAAACATGCCTCTTCTTGGGAGTTTCCAATCCATTCTAAGATACGCTCTGGAGTCAATCTCATCATGAAATGATTCTTTGGAAATATTTTTGTGGTCTGAATAGGTATATCAGACAGGAGCATGCGATTACAGCCTCCGCCCAACCGACAAGAGGTTCCAAGTATGAGTGGGGGGGCACCACATATTAACGGCATTATCGGATAGCTGAATCGCCCGGGAGTTTGTCTTCAGAATAAAATACAAGTAGATATAACGACGAGAGACCTAGGCATGTCCGGCCACAAAGCCACAGTTGTAGATCAATACCCATGGATCCATGTAATTTGTCAGTATATGAGCACATCATGTTTAGATCACGTGCATGTGTGTGCATACACCCCGCCGCCGCACATGGATAGCAGCGAGCGAGGTTGAGTTGAGCTGCGCATCTTCAACCATCAGGATTCTATTCCAGATATTTTTCCTTTCTCTTCCTTTATTTTTATTGTTGTTACTCCCTACCAGATAAATAGAATCATAAATCTACAGTTTGGCTCCATTATTGTGAACTTCTGGCATCAAATATACACATCCACTCCCGTCTTCGTCAGATACGTCTCCAATATGGCACAAGCGGTTCCGCAGTCATTCCAATGAACAACCTTGGAAACAGTGACCCAACGACCTTGCAGCCATGAAGTAAAACTCGAGACCTCCAACCGCAAGTCTGGGAGTTGGAAATCTTACAGTTGCTTCTTTACCATGAGGACAACCACAACGGCAAACACCTGTGACTTTGAGTAGCACCATAGGTAGCAGACATACTAACGCGATCATTCAAAATCAAGGACCCAATAATTTTGGGCAGCAAAGTGTACAAATCCAAGGTCAGCCATCACCTCCACAACCGATAGTATATCAATTCGCGCCACCATACGGATGCACAGCCAGCCCCCCTCGTCAACAACATGCACCCGTCTCAAAAAACCAATCCCATTGTTGAGTGTGTGAGATTCCTTGCTTGCTGGGACTGCGGGCCTGTTGGAAATATTATTGCGGCTGTTGCTTTCGTGATTGGTACCTTCATTTCATATTTTACTATGAAGCCGGCGATTTGGACTGCTACTAAGGACTACATCGAACATTGTCAGGCAGATGAGGTATGTCTCCTTTACTCATCCCACCGATGAGGTGTATCTGTGCTAATGCATCTTTAGGAGGCACAACGAGCGACTGTTCAATGTAGGAAAGCAGCTGGTCAAGCCCTTCCCCTCCTCCTTGGTTCCAGTACGACCCCACAAACGATACCCTTGTTCGTCGAACATTAGGTGGAAAACTTCTAGGGTCCACGCAGTCCAACACCTACGACAGTAGTTATATTTGGGCATATGCGCTACTGGGCCATGCGTTTTGCTGGTTAGTTCTATCTGCGATATGTTACTTTGCATGGAACTTTCCTAGTATTCGACACAATCCAACACTATCTGTCAGGAAATCAATATTGAGACATGTATCCCACAGGACCACGCGAGGTAAAACTTCAGCCTTAAGAGATAGCTGGGGTGACAACATAATGAATATGAGACGCCGAGGTCACTATCGATAATTTAAATTCAACCTTCCCTTTACTCAAAGAGAATGCAACGCGTAGAATAAAAAGAGATAAAAACTTTGCACGAAAACCATTGGCAATTCGATTTATCGAGGAACCTATGAAACTGTCTTGGAGGGCGGGTAATGGGAGGAAGCTAACCTTCTATGCGGATGATAAGCTTATGCTTGATGGGATCTGGAATGACACAGAATTATCATTAAGGAAACAAATCAGTATTCATCAATTAGTGCATAGCAACATCAGAAGTCTTCTCGGACTTCACGGATTAAAAATTTCTGCTTGTACTGGAAATGCAAGACGTATCTCATTGGTTGATATGCTATTTGTTTCTCCCCTCAAGGATATTCTCATATCTTTTCCGTAGGAAACCGACACTGTCAGATTCAACGTCGAGAAACTAGTGAGGGATAAGGATACTGAAAGATTTGTGACTTTCTGCGAGAGAAATTGACCAACACTGCGGAAAGATGTCAAAATAGCTATTCTATCTTGTCTCGATCTTTTCAGATTCACTGGAGTTGATAGTGGAGGCAAGCTTCTCGCTTTGACTCACATTCACGACAGCCTGTATATTACTGAATTCTCTCGAGATACTTACAGCTGGGGTGACATACTGCAAGATACAGAAGAAATATTTACTGAAGCTATCATCACAGAAACACGTCTCTCATCATGGCCTCCACTGGAGGGCGAACGATGTGCCAATGGCGCCAACAGTAGTGAAGGTTCATTAACTCTCGCAATTCGGATTACCACAAATTCATCACCGCAGAATCTGACTCTGTAGAGAAACAATGGCGAGAGCCGCCACCTGACGCATAGAGCTAAGTCTCTTGAACCTTTCATTGGATTTGATATTAGAGTCATCCGAAATCCTAGAATCATTCTCCGAAGGAAGCGCTGGTGCATTCACCGCCAAGTGGACTAGAAATCAACGACAACAAGATTCTTTTGATCCATTCCTAGATCGAAACACAAAGTACGTGGAATTCCTGGATAATGACGACCGAAAATCGTGAAATTCGATTCAACATCACGTGTATATTTTGCGATAATCCAAGAGATTTTGAGACCCCAAAGAGCAAAAAGGAGGAATGAAGTCAGGAAGGCAAATTTGCATGGAAAAAAAAAAGATACCAGAATCGGGTAATTCCAACTCAAGTTGAGAAACCCCGAGAGCATTCAATGGCCGAAAGCATCGAATAAGAACTCTGTAAACCCAGGGTTTCTTCCACAGGCGCTGTTCGACTTCGAGATCTTATTCTGCAGAAGCGAAACTAAGGAAGCGTGACCTCACCGTCTCAAGATTGATCAAGTATGTTAGATCGCTCACGAGGGGCTACCCGTCGGCATGGACACACGAGGCGAAGGAGAGATAAATCCCGCATGCCAACACCTACGGATGTGCGATTAAGCCGCAGTGATATTACCACTACGCCATACAGCAACCTCGCAATTTTGTTGCTTGCCACTTATTCAATTATAAATAGCTACCTAGGCGAAGTCGGTACGGTGAGAGATGTTTGCATGGTTTGCTTCGAGTTTGTTCTCTTGGGCGAAGTGGTTGAAAGTGAGATAGGTATTCGGTTGTTTATTTTCGAGATCAACAAGCTTGCGACTTGTGGAATATATTTTGGTGGGAAACGAGTGAAACATCAGACGAGAGTGAAGTTTGGAATTGAAAGTGGTTGGTTGATAGTGAATGAATGACTTGAATGAGGTCGCGAATTGGCGACCATGCTCACGTGTTATTTTCTAGGTGAATCACTCTGCGATTGATCGAAGACCCCAAGAGGTATAGAAGCATGATACTATGATCTTTAATATCCGAAAGAGTAGTTAATAGTAAAATGGATAGAATATCATTAGAAGAAAACCGCGCGAACATGTACAGTGCAACATACCTAGGAGTAATACCTCGAAGGAAATAAACGGTATCCACTCGCTAACGCATTAACATCTGTTCCACTACCATGACTCTGAGGACAAAGAAAAAGAGATTCTAAATGCTACTACGCCATGTATCCAGAATCCGTTCCTTGACCTCGAATCATGAAGTTCTTGATACGCTGAAAACACGATGAAAGAATATTCAAGAACCCGATTGAAATTGAAGGAATCGACATAATTGACAAGAAAGAAATACAAGAACCGTGAAAGGATCTAAGTAGATTCAAAACGGAATCACCAAACGAATGGGAGACAAGAATTAGAAATAGCATGGTGAAGTTCTCTCTCTCTCTTTCACTCTCACTCACTCATTTACTCATTTACTCACTCACTCAGTACTATCTACACAATCCTCAATCAAGAAAAAACAAAGCCCCAATTTCCTTCCCACCACCAAGGCTAAACATCGAACCACAATACGCACACTTTAATCCAATCCAATCCAAACCCAAAAAGTCTATACAGACTACTATACAAAATCCCGTATCTTCCCAAACAACAAGAACCCTCCTCCAAAAAAAACACTAAGCTTATAAGTATCCTACAATAGTATATAATAATCTTACCTGGGTATATAATACATGCCCCTCGATTCGGCTAATCTCCGAACCCATAAAACTTAGTAGCAGAAATGATGAATACCCAGGTAGCCAGGTACCTATGGAGACAGGTAACAAACTTGTCTTTTATGGACAGGACAATCAATGCTCTTATTCGATATTTCGATATCACAGTTCTAGAAATTATCTTAAAGCATATCTACCTAGGGATAGAAACACATCTAGCGTCCCCTGCCTTCCCTCAAATCCTGGACAAATCCAAATAACGCATTGAATATCTTCATCACCGAGAACTTGGGCGTAGTAAATGTTCAATATATTGAACCAACCAAAGCCTTCCATTTAGTAGGAATTGAATAATATGATCGCAAAGACCGTGTAGATATCACCACCGTTAGTGCGTTTCCAGATATAGCACGCGAATTGAAAGTCATTTGAATGTTATGAGGAATTTGCTCGACCGTGAAGTTTATTTTGAAAGTTACTCAAAAGAAAGTCAACCTTGATACTAATCAATTGCATGGAAGAAGCGTTTATCTTTAGAACTCTATAATTATGTTCCAGTCTATTGTCTTCCTTCATGATTAGTCGTGAGTCTAATCATGCTCTAGCCTTCCCACTTTCCTTGAATCTCATACGATATCTATACTAGACAAACCATCGCTAATTCATATTCCAAATTTTCTTACTCTTATTCCTCCTCTCATTCTCTGCACCTCTCTTGCAGATATATGCATAAATCCCATCTTCCCCATTCTAATAATCCCCTCCAAAATTCATAGGAACCAACTCCACCTTTCCACCTCGCCTAGCACCTAACCCCCCATCCTCGCCCCCCGCAACCCCTCTAATCATCAATAAACCCAATCTTCCCCTCAACTTTCCCCTATTTCCAGTCACCAAACTCCCTGAACCATCCGTACTATCCGTTCCAACCCTTCTCGCTCTCGCATGGAAATGATTTGCCAGTGCCGTTTGACCGCGATTACGAATTTTATTTGCATTACCGACAGAAGTAGGATTTGGAAATGAGGATGATTCGTCGGAACTTTCTTGTTCGGTCTCAAAGGCCTCATCATCGTTATCCCCTTGACTTCTATGAACAGATCTACATGCAACGGAAACCGAGACTAGTTTCTCAACAATTTCTGGGTTGAAGACCTGGTCCTCATTTTCATCCTCGGCCTCATCATCCTCCTTCTTCTCCTCTCTGTTTTCAGAGTTCTCCTTGGAAGGTTCGAGTCCCTGTCCCTCTATTCCAGAGTTTGTACATGTCAACACAGAACCAGAATCACTCTTACTAGCTACGCTTTCGAGATCATCCATAGCTATAACAGCTTCATTCTGGCCCCTGGTTTCAAAGTCAGATCCAGATCCAGACTTCCCCTCAAGTTTGCGAGTATCTGAAAAGGCCAGTGAAGAAGTAACATCGATATCATCAGCCACACTAGACTTGACCATCTTTTGCAAACTCCTGCTTCGATGCCCAGAACCAGATCTTCTATCGGTTCTGACTCCAAGCAACATACTAACTGGAGACCTAGCTCTCAGAGTATTTTCAGATGCGGTATCAGAATTCACCGATTGGGCATCGTTAGGGTTAGAAATGATAGAAATAGGTCCGGCGAGAGAAGGCTCTGGATCGTTCCTTGCCGGCTCAGGTAGTTTAAAAAGTCCAAATGGAACTGATGCTGAGCTACGAGCTCTTCGAAGTGCCTTTCGAACTGTGCTACTATACGGGACTTCCTCTGAGTTTGCCTCTTCGGTGCTGTGCTCTGCATTGTGATCCAATGAAAATCTTTCTCTCAAGGATTGTTTTGATACTGAATGGATAATTGGTTTGAGTTTTCGTTTTATTCGGTTGAGGGTGGGAAAACGTGGAATCTCCGAATCGCTTCCTTCACTCATAGGGAAGGAGAAAATCGTACCGGAAGTATCTTCTTGTCTTGACGCACGTTTAGATGTATTTGTAGATGATTTTTGAAGGAACTGATCGCTATTTTGTGGTGATGAAGAGTGGTTGTTACCAGAAGTTTTAGACCTAGTTGGCACAAAGCGTGAAGTATTTTGTGCTGGAATCGGTTCTGATCCTCTGCGTCGGGAGCTGAATAGAGATTTTGTGGCAGACCACGTTGGCTTCCATCTCTCCTCTGTTTGCTTGAAACTAGTGATGGCTCCGGTACGCAATAGATTATCTTCTGCACCAGAACCACCACGCAAGCTGACTTTTCTTCGACTGTGAGCATCAGCCTCAGGGTTATCGTTAAAAGATTTATGAGTGAGATCAGAATCGCTATTTGATACGTCATAGCACGAGGGTGCGACTGCAAGATCCTGTAGTTCAATCTCATCAATAATGATAGATTCATGACCTTCTTCACATTTTTTGATGGTTATTTTAGTGAAAGTATTCATGGGTATAGTAGAAGTAGCAGGCGAATCAATCCTTTCTGCAGCTTGAGGCATAAGAGGTCTAACAGTAGAATTGCTGACAACAGAATGACTTCGGGAAATTCTGTTGCTCCTGCTCCGATCGTCAGCTCCATCCCCAATTCGCAGAGCCCCTGGCCACACAGGAGCTGCTTGCATCGTTGCGCCAGGATTGGTGCGACGGTTGGATTTTATATAGCGCCCAATGTCATCCGTGCAACAGCAGAAGCTCATTAGAATCATAAAGCACACGCATACTGCTATTATATACATAAGCTGATATGGAGTGACAGCAAGTCGTCCGAACTGTGGAAAATTCGAATGCACGTTCGTAGATGGTTCGCTTTGAACGTTTGTATGTGTCGGGTTTGCGACGGCTAGTTGAATGTTCGACGGTTCCCTGTACAATAGAGAGGTTATGAGTGTCTGAATAGGTGCTAAGGTAGAAGTTTTCGTGGTTGTTACGGCTGGTAAGGCGAGCCAACTACTCCTCGTACTCGTAAAAATCGATGTTGTCAAAGTGTTTTGCACAAGCTCGTGACTTGCTACGATAGTAGATGGAACGAACTCTGGAGCTATTCCTATTGGATCTTGTAAAAACCGAAGAACAGCCATGTTGTCTTTGTTTATTGTTTGGAACGATGCGTTTGAAGGCGTTGCAGTCAGATACGATATATTTAGGTGTGACTTTGTAAATTGAATTGATAATGCAATGTCTACTTGTAGATTTGTGATAGTGTAACAATGCGCAGGATTGAGAAATATCAGTATCCAAATGTGCGGGTTTGCGAGGCAAGGAGAGAGAAAGGGAAAAGAGGTATAATGGTTTTAATAAGTGGTTGAATAATAGAGGAAAGAGCGATCATGAGCCGGATCGAACTGACAATGATGAATCTGGAAGCTGCATCTCATCCTCCAACTGACTACCGCAGCTTTATCGACACTGCTTTTTGAATATATTGTTTTAGATCTAACAATCCAGCAAAATCTAATGCTTTCAGCTTAGTCGCCTCTTTCAAAGTTTTCTTTCTATAGTTTCGAACCTAACATTACTTGAGCTTCTTTGGGAGGCGCGGTTTCCCAATTTCCAATCCATGCATGCGGAGGCTTGGATCTTGTCAGTATTTGAGGGTCGCTGTTGTTTAGAAAGCGCACGCCGAGCTCTAGTTATATTGGCGTATAGCGGAAAATTTCCTACTGACATAATTCTTGAGCTTGCTACAAATACACCACTTCTCTGCAATGGCCAATTGACTGTTACGCCAGCGGCAAAGCTTGCCGGGCAACTGAAAAAATCCATCTGATTCAGATCTCAGATCTCGCCAAAATAAGGCAAGAAAACAAAAGATCTGGATTCCAATCGCGGAAATTCTCAAAAGGAGGAAAGCAAGTTCGAGATGAGGCATCTTTTGAGTCGATTCAGAAAGGGGGAAGCCTCTGCAGTTCTCGCTTACGATATCCATGACTTTGAGAAGTAGACTGGCGAGGTCAAATAACAAGCATCTATAGGCCATTTCAAATCCATTGAGATGCAATCAGTTATTCAAAAAGGCGAGCTTTCAATCCCATGTTCTCCGGACACATATAAAATGTGAAGAGCATTTGTAGTAAACAGTACCTAGTGGCTAGAAGCTTGGGTTGATCTTTCCCTCTTTGTCAAGAGTTACCTAATATCAGTGCTGTCGATCAAACAAAAGCTATCAGCTGAAGTTTCCCAGTTCTGAATAAACTGATCTCTTGACATTGTACAACGACTACAACATTGAAACTATGTTGTCATGTTATTGAAATACAAGAACTATAAGTGGTTGGCTGACAAAGTTGCCACCTTGGTCAGTAAATCTACCTGTAATAAATTTGGCGCGTCGCGACTTTTCCACTTTAGCACGCGTTACCCCAATTCAATCCGTACATGCATAGCAGCGAGGAACATTCTAACTTAACATTGGGATACAATTTTGAAATAACGACAAAATGATACGTCAAGACCCAAACAGATTCTCTAAGAGACAAAAGCCAGACTATAGGAAAACTCAATTTGCAGAGAAGCCCGCCTACAAAGATCTCAACTACCCGCACCGTTTGAATTTCTACACCATACCTCCTACCGCTGATATAACTCTGGAACAATTTGAGCAATGGGCTATTGATCGCCTACGAGGTATTTCAGCAACTTATTTATACCTCTGAATATATAATAACATATAAAATAGTTCTCGCAGAACTCGAAGCATGTTCATTCAGAAATAGAACCCCTGCCGAGACAGCAGCCCACATGAAGCCTCTTCTCGATAAATATTTACCACTTTCGGCTTCTTCGTCTGGATCTAGCGCACTGCAGGCCGAGAGACAGAAGGATCATTATAGTCATTTCATCCTGCGGCTTGCTTTTGCTTCTACAGAAGACTTACGAAGACGATTTTCTCGTGTGGAGTCTATGTTATTCCGTTTGCGGTTCCAAGCAGATGATTTAAGAGAACGGCAATCATTTGTGGAGGGCCTCAACCTAGATTGGGAGACGGTGAGTGAGGATGAGAAAAGAGATTATTGGGAGCAATTGAAGGGTGCAGCCGGCAGAGACAAGATGAGAATTGAAGAAGAGAGTTGGTTCAAAGTAGACTGGGAGAGAGTCCCGGAATTAGTAGAGAGTCGGAGAGTATTTTTAAGGGGTGGAAAGGCGTACGTTCATTCCAGGGAACAACTATCAATGGTTGTTGCGGAATTTACAAGTAGGCTGGATAAAGCTTTGGAGGTTTGTTTGATTATTCTAACTCCTTATTATGAATTATTCTAATTGCTCACTCAGATCACATCTCGCGCACTTCCTCGGCTTGATGAAGATGATCGACTAACACCAATTCTTACACATCTTTCTCAAAACTTTACCACACCGGATGCAAATTACTCCAGCTCAGCAACTGCAGTCGATGGAGCTGACATATCCGCCCGTAATATCGACGCACTTTCCTCTTCATTCCCCCTCTGCATGCAAAACCTCCATAAATCCCTCCGCCGGGATGCACATCTCAAACATTACGGTCGTCTGCAATACACCCTATTCCTCAAGGGTATCGGCTTGAATCTCGAAGAATGTCTCGTATTCTGGCGCTCCGCCTTCAGTAAAATTACAGATGATGTCTTCAATAAAGAATACAGATACAATGTTCGTCACGCATATGGTGACGTGGGAGGAGATTCGAATCGCAGAGGCAATGGGTATTCTCCGTTTAGTTGTCAGAAGATATTGACGGAGCATCCTCCGGGACCAGGAGAATCACACGGTTGTCCTTATAGACATTTCAGTGTGGACAATCTAACTTCATTATTGCGCGCCGTGGGCGTGAACGACCATGAGGTATTGAAAGGGGTAAAAGAAGATAAAGAGAAGCAGAAGTTCCACCTTGCTTGCAATAGGTATGTAATGCAAGAAATGCTCCTTTGATAGCTGCTAACAGGTAATAACCAGAGTCTTCGAGTACGCACATAAGCAGGAGATCAAGAAAGTAAAAGATGATGGTACATGGGGTGCAGCACAATTAGAAACCATTGTACACCCCAATGAGTACTTTAAACGAAGTTATCTACTCAAAAATATGGGCAAAACCTCTGCTGTAGCAGAGGATGTCAAAATGGATGGTTAAGTAATGTATGAATTATATATGACATAGGTTAGTACTGGCGTTACTGGTTGGGAGTAGAGAGTGTCTTTTACGTCCTGTATGATAAGACACCATAATCAAAACTCAATGTCCTCTTTTTTAGTGAGGCAAGCAATGCATACATCAAGAGTCACCTTCACTCTAATCGCACTTTGTTCTTCCGAGCCTTCTCGTTCGTTTGACACTCGTCTATTCCTTTTGGTCGCACAATGGTAGCACAAATTTTCCGACGATACTCCGTCTCTGCTGCCGTTTCCTGATCACTTTCTTCAACCTTTTTGGTCAACCGGACACTGACTTGCTCCGATAGCTTCAAGAATTAGCCAAAGAATCAATCGTCCGCCTTGCTGGTTTCCGGACAATGTGCATTCTAAATACCTACTTTAATGATTGATATATCTGGCCAAGAATTTGCACCACTAAGTCAGTCATCTCTCGCCATTCACTCTATTCAAGTGCCCCACTCCACATTACGATTTATATTAGATAGCAACTTCGCGCTACATCTTGTCAAGCACTCACTCACTCACGCACAAATAGTTTACCAAAAAAAACATTCAATTACTACCCATCTAACCAAATCTCGGAATCAAACATTCCTCGCCCTTCCAACTGCAAAATAATTACAAGCAGAAATGGCTGCCAGTCTACACATGGAGTCTGCTATAAGCCGAGAGGTCACACCCTCAGAGGTTCCAATGCTAGCCTTTGGTTTTTGCTTGGGTGCAATTTTGGGATTCATTGCTTGGTATCTCATGTATTTCTACATGCTTAACTTTGTATTCCCTCAAGTTGATAGAGTGCAGGCTCAGGGGATTCTCCAGAGAGGTCGTAGGAACCCCGGAGTCGATGACTAGGGGCGAGATCTGTTGACGTGGGTGGTGTGAGTCAGTAGAGGCTGTGAGAGTATCATCGCGCAATAAGGTATACCTTCCAAGGGGGAGGGTGAATTGATATCGGATTTTTGGTCTTGGGGAAGAGCTGCGGATGGAGCCGAGTTTGGTCGATCTACGTTGGGACTATATGCACCACAGCACACTCAGCTTCAACAACTCCGAGTTCCAGCACCGAAACACGATGACAATCAATAAATCAACTCAATGAATTATTCTAGCCTCGATTGATACCCTGCGCTCTATGGAATCTCTTCAGTGGGTGCCGAGAGAAGAATTTTGGTGCTTGGAGTCAGAAGCAATACGGATTTCATTCCTTCGCAAGTACGTACGATCCTCCAACCTCCAGCTTACTGCTCTCATTGGCTAATTTTATTATTTAACAGACGATAGAAAATGATTCGCGCCCACTACCTGTGACGAATGCGGATTTCACACATTCCCGTTTTGGTGGTTAATCACTTGGAGCGTTGTGTGCTAGATTAACTAAATCTATTTATTAATTGCAAACGTTGATTGATCATTTCATTTAAGTTTCCATGGTAAAATGTTTTCGCTCAATATCTAATTTTCAAGACATAAACACACAAGGAATTCTCACGTTTATTTCCCCATCCGAATCGTCAAGTGCAATTCTGCCCCCCCAAAATAGCCGTTTTCGGCTATTTCAACATCATTTCCCAATTGGGCCTTTTGTAAACTTTTTCCAAATGTTCTTCTTTATTCACTCATCTACAATAAATAATCCGTGATGTCTCTTGCTTTACAATATTTAATAGCTTTAGATGATGGGGAGAACATATAATTTACACGGGCCAAGACATAAGAATATGTTAGATCTCCACCATCTCAACGCAGCGACTGTCGTGTGTGGATTGTTTCTAGGAGTTATGTTGGCGCTGATTTTTTTTATTGTTACATTTAGGATCGCGGTGGATCACATGCAGGAATTGGAGGGACCAGGGATTGTCTAAGGGCGGGGGCAAGCAAGAGTCGATAAAGCTGCTTCTGAGTTGGAGACGAGTTCTAGAGGGGGCATACGTATAGGTATGAAAATCCAGAGTTGTAAGTATGGTATTTAAGATGGCCCAGATAATTCCTATGGCTAGATACTGATGATAGAATTCATATGTATAGATTACGCGATATACATGGCAATATTCGGATTCACCGCGATAGCGTCACCATACAATCAGAGACTGTTAATCTTATTTGGCTTGTTATTCATCATATTCACTTCCGGCGAAAGATTAGTACGGATAGCAGATGGCAAGGCTGTAGCTTGCTCTGCAATTGCTATTTATACTCCTCCAACAAATCTACAACATCAAGACACAATTCTTCTATTAAATCGTCAGCATCTGTATGTACCTGTCTCTCTGCTTTCCCTTGCTATAGCTAATCATCACCGGCCAGATTAGCCTATTTTGCGATCTGGTTTTGCAGAAGAAGATCTCATGATTGAAGGTCCGACAATCTGAGGGACAGAAGATCAGTCATTAACAGATGCTCTTTGTGCATTATCATCGTGGTCCCACGAACCCCTTCGACTACAACCTCGATCTAGATTCGAAGATATTGCTCAGATACACGTCAAAAGACGTCAAGATCCAAAAACTATCAGCAGCAACATTACATCATCTTGAGGTTCAATCGACGTAGGAAAAGAATCTGGTATCGAAATTATTGAAAACATGTCTCCTTTTTCAGCATTTGAGCATCCCGGAAGTACCAATGTTAGCGAGCGGGCTGTTGACAAGACTGCAGCAATCGTAATGTTCGTTATCGGGATGTTGTTAGGACTGTCCTTCTTTATCGTTACACTGAGACTTTTCGATGAAACCATCCGACCAAGATACTTCCCATCACTCCCAAGCTTTCGTAGTTCGACAGAAAGAGTTACTAGGAGCTCAGGTGGCACACCTATCACATCGATAGAGAGATATGGAGGGGTGGTTTAGATACGGGTCAGATGAATTAGATGTTAGAGATGTGTGGGTGGATCCGAGTTGATTAAGTTGGGAAATATTGATTCTGTGGACAGGAATCATAGGTGGCGCGATTGGTTGAGGCTTTTGGGGATAATCATGTGGTCATATATATCTCCTTTGCGTATTTAGAAATTAGCCGATGGTAAATGAAGAGCCTCGGTCTCATATTTTGGTCTCTACCGTGTCTTTCTTGTTCGTTGACTGATTGAATATTTTCCCGATGTCTTTGTTGTGCTTCTTTGTGGTGTACGGCTCGCGGGTGGTATAAAGAAAAGCGGAAACATACTGGATTATGTTTGTTTGGACTTATTTATTTTCAATCGCTATCTTCATATTTTGATTGAAATACTCTCTGTTATTAATTATGGCATCGCGAGAAACGCCCTTTGCAGGGAAATATGGACATCCTCGAGGCCCAGGTCACGAACTACTCAGGGAGTGGCTCCCTTTGAAGAAAAGCGGATTGACACCGGCCTCACCAAGTGTAGTCGATTGGAGAAAGTTGGTGTCAGCAGATAGCCACAAGGCATTAGAAGATTACCAGAGAACGAGATTTTGGGGTAATTGATCAATCGTTTCATGAATTAACCAAAGCTAATATGTGATAGGGTTTACTGCTCGTGAATTAGAACAAATTGGAGCACTGGCAGATATCAGGCCAGGTAAATGGGATTCCGAACCAACAACTGGACGGGTTGACCTTGACACGGTTCCAATACACCCTATCTTTGAGAGGCAATATTGGGAAAGAGAAGATGTGATACCACTACATTTTCCCAAACATCCATATGGAGATGGCAACAAATTCTGGGAGGTAAGTGCAGGACTTTCAGACGGTAGGAACTGGATTTACTAGTGAAACTAGATCAAAGGCAACGATGAAATATGGGAGGCAATACAACCCGCTCTCAAGATTGCCACTCTTGTGCTGTCAAACGTTGCTACTTGGCAGTGGTAAGACTCTTGTCTTCATCTATCGTCAAGTTACATTGCTGACAGAAAAAGGTTCGATGCACTAGTTAATGGCATTTACGAGAAAATATCTGATGATGAACTACCTGCCGAAATCAGAGGGTCTGATTACTGGCGTTTTTATCCTTCAAACTCTTTCAACTATCAGCAGCGAACTACTGCATTCAATGAATTCTTAAATGAAATAGTAGGTTCAATAAGTTGGGGCTTCGGAGTAGGACAAGTTTCGTTAGAATGTTTTCCCCAATATGGGTACGTAAACGAATCACAATTTTTGGTTTACTTCACATGAAACTCTACATCCCAAGCTCAAGTACCATCCCTTTTTTATCTTAAGAATATCCAATGTAATTCCTAACTTAGCTTTCATTTCTTATTTTCCCCGAAACTATTCTCGCACAGGGAACACTGACTCCCGTGGCATTAATAGGAGATATACGAGCGGTATAACAGTTGGCCCTAGAAATTCAGTATTGAATCACAAGGGTACTACTTTCATTTTACTTGCTCATGATTTAGTCGAGCCGCTGTTGAACCCGAACTTGCTGCCGGAAGATAGAGCACTAGACACCTTTCAAATCGTTTCTGTGGTATTACACGAACTCACGGTTCGTGACTCTTGACTATTCTAGATGAAGAAGTTTCACTGCTAACTAGAAAAGCATGCAATGGTGACCTATCTATCGGTGAAAATGAAAGATACAGATTCGAGATATGACGGGGAACCTTATTTCATGGACGAGCCGATTGCTGAGACGTGAGCTTTGAATTGAACTCACTTGGTGAATCCAGCTAACGTGTATATCTCAAGTGGATTCTCCATGCAGACATCCGTATGTTGCAATACAACTGTGTGTTAATGAATGCTAATGTTATTCAGGTATTTGGAGGAATCGACATGTCACTAGTCAGCGGTTTGGATCTCCCGGGCAAATCCTGTGGAGGAATAGTTCAGTAAGTGATCGTTGTGTCTAGAATCTGGCCAATAATACTTACTCGGAATTCAGATTTAATTTCCCCAGTGTGTGGTTTGGTGGAGTCTCTGCAGGTCCTGTACTTCCCCCACCAGAAACTCAGAAACTGTGGGATATTAGAGCGTCATATCCAGTACCTGTAGACTGGTTCATGGGGCTACATGATCAAAATTTCTGGAGTTTTTACTTGCGAGCGTAAGTACCATAGATGTATCACACAATAGACTTTCAGGACTATGATCTAAATCATCCATTCTAGTTTTGGTCCCAAGGCCACACACATGGGTCCGAAGATTGTTGGGCAATGGAATTTTAAAAGAGACCAACTATATGTAACAGCTCCTAAAAGCGATGAAGACACCTCTTCTCTCGATGTACCATCATTAGCACGAGAACCTGAGATGGTGTCGGTTTATATAGAAAATGCTCGTCGGAGAAGAGTTAAAAAAATCATGGAGAGGGCTCAGAATATAAATCCAAAGCAACCAGGGCATTATCGCTATTCGCAACGAGTAGGCTTGAAAGATAAAGCTCCGTACTCAGGTCAAGTTGTGGGCACGCTTTGTTCCTTAATTCTTCACCTTTTAACTCAAGAATGCTCTCATCATATATGTTTTTTCTCTTGCCACTTCACAAGCAAATTTGTTTATCGAAGATTTTCTCTTATTTCATTCCATTATTATTATATGGACAGTCACTGACTCACCACTACTTTAGTGTCTAAGATACGATGAGATTAAGAAATATTTTGAGGATAACAGAACCGCTTTGGGACTAGGAGCCATGAAATTTACCATACCTTCGCCCTTATTACGAAGTTATGTTGCACGCCATGGTGGAATCAACCTCACAAATTTAGAATGGACCAACTTTTTCGTAGTAGCTAATGGTCATAAGGAAATGTTCACGTAAGGATCCCACTTGTGTATCCAGGGCATTTTTGAAAGGTATAATATACTTATCAATGAACAGATATAGTCACGCCGGACATGGAATGATTGGCTTAATTAAAGATGGCTGGAGGAGACCAGAAATCCCAATAGGTCCTGTACGTCAACCGTCACTACTGCGTCGAGTATCAACCAGAATTCAACCTTCTGCTCCAAAGTCCAAGCGTGATCAACCGCAGCCGCCAGGCGAAATACTAGCAAAAGTATTCGCAATTATCTGCTCGGCTGTACTTAAGAAAGTTAATCCCCTAGAAGCAACATTGGATTTCTGCAAGAACAATTTTCGGAAAACGTGTAATGGTGCTTGGGAATTAAACAGGAGTCTGCTCGAGAGAAGAGGTTATGACATTCCGGATATGCCAAATGGATTTCCAGAGGATTCAAATCATCTTGATAGATGCATATATTGGTCGGACTTGTTTGATAATGAGGCTCCAAAAGGAATGATTAGAAGAATGAGATTCGAGGCCCCAGCACTTCTAGAGCCAGAACTACGTGGCAAGAAAAGGTTGCTGAAGAAGTGTGTGTTTCAAAGTCAGGCTGCCAGATGAAATTATCAAGACTGAGATTTGGGATTTAATGTTTACCTCTGTATCTATTTGTTTACTTGCCGTCCTCTTTCTCATTACTAGTATCAATACTTGGCTTTTCAGGCTTTTAGAATAAACCATAGCGAGATTATTATTTCAACAGCGCATTGATTTTGAAGGCACCGATGCGTTGAGATATACATCATATAGGATGAGGCGTTTGATGAGCACGGGTAACCGGAGGTAAATTCATAATTCAGTTCTGTAACATTCCGCCGCAAGTATACATTATTTGAGTCACAGTCAGTTCATAATCAAAGTAGTGCAGTTAAGAAGGAAGCGGCGATTTATGAACTGTAGCCTGGTTGTATGATCGTCCGGTTTCCCGTTTCTGGTAATAGACTCATGTTCCTGTGGCCTGTCTCTCGAATTGCAAGCCAATGGCCTTGCTGGTTTCATATTTAATGGCATCTTACTTGCTTCCAGCATGAACACTCTCTTACTCCTCTCTAGAGTCTGTAGTCACATCTTGGTTTTCTCAAATTCGTGTCCTTTAAGATACTTCTTCAAGCAAGCGGCTATTCTCCTTGCAACCGCGCTCTATCCTTCTCGAAATCACGCACATGACAGTATTATCTTCCATTGTCAAACACATCCTGAAAGTGGATCTGATACCCCTTGAAAAAGACATAGCTCTGCACCATCTAATTTCCGACGACGTCTTCGTTATCAACCATTTTGATCAACCCTTTAGCCCATAAAGTAGGTATAGCCTTCTCATTCGTCCACTCCGTACACTTCCAGAACTTTGGTACTTCCTCCTCATCTCTATACGGCGTCCCATCTGCCTTACAAGGTTCCATCTTCATGCTTTTCGGATTGAACCATCTTTGTCTTGGAGGCGGTGGAATACTCTTCAGAACTCCTGTCACTTCCTCTAAATCAGACGCAGCAATCTCGCCCAAAAGAGTTCTTTGATAGAATGACTCGAAAGACTCTGGTGGCGGTGAAGGGAATTTCAAATAACTCATTCCGCTAGCTGAGACAATATCTCCGTTGACTTCATAGATTGTACCAGAGCCATCTTGGGAAGTTTCAATAAAGATATTGGTGTGGTAGCGTATAGCTTGAGGCATGAGAGGATCTTGCATTGCGAGATGCCATTGGATTTTGTAGACTTTGTAGGTTGGTAAAGTCATCTTTTCGTGCTGATGTCGAGTAGGCATCAAAGAGTTGACATCAAGAACTGGTAAAGAAATCTGGAAACCCATCATTGGCTAATCCTGATGCATATGGGGCTGAGGCTGATTTGCTGTAACTTTATACATCGAACTACTGGTTATGTACGCAGTATATTGGGTCGATAGCGCTAGCTCCAGGATTTAAGACACTAGTCGTTCAGGCCATCACGAAGGGTCACACCCTCAAAACCTATTTGAGCAAAGGTAAAAGCAATAGAAAGATAAAGGCTGCAACAACCAAGCACAATATCGCAGCTATAGTGAAGAATCGACGAATCGCATCATGTTCATATCTCTGTCGCGGGGGACCAACCGTAACTGTCGCAATCAACGGAGTACGTTCGTTGCTCTCCGTCATTTTATCGAGAAATCCTTTATAAGTTCAATCGACGCTGGAGTCATCTAGACGATGATATTCAGCCGATAAATTTTGACTACGTGGATTGAATTCGAGTTTCGTATGCGTCATGGAATGTGAGACAGATATATACATCTATCGAGCATTTCGTCTCGCTGTCATGTCATCGCCGACGTCGACTTGTGATTATTCGAAGCGGGGTGCCAATAACACGCTAAACACACTCCCGCGGCCGCAATTCCGAAAATGCGGGGAGATTGCGACAGCTCTACAATAATCAGTCGCTTTCACAATTCCAATTTCTTATATTTCGAACAATTGTCCCCTATCGTTTGATAAAATGTCCCCTAAATTAACGTGTCTTCCAAGACGACCGTTCATAAGTCTGCGAAGTCCCATATCAAAACGTTTCGAAACAACAGCAACGCGCCAACCAGATGCCACTTCAGATTCACGATGGCTGGGTACGATTAAAGCTAGGATTGGAAAATGTATATTGTTTGGAATGAGTCGAGAACAAGCACGAGATGCAGGTAAAATACTCGAGTTACTGGGGCGAGATTGGAGGGAGTTGTTGGCTGGAAGGCATGGTTATTTGGTGGATAAAAAGAGAGCTGGTCTAAGTCGACATAAGGTTGTCTGGGGGGAGATGGACTGCATGGTATATTCCTCTTCTAGGTAGAAGGAATGGAGAATTGTATCTTCCTGGACGCAGATTGAGGTAAATCAGGTAGCTAATTTGTAATGTACTACAGAAACATGTTAATAATGTCATGTACATACGATATGCAGAGAGTGCAAGAGTAAATTGGGCTCAGAATTATGCTGTCCACATCGATCCTCAGAATCAAGAAAAATGGAGACGAATGTGTACACCAGAGGGCTATGGAATGATACTGAGAAGCATAAAGACGACGTATCTTTTTGTGAGTCTTTTTTGTATTCCATTGCCCAATCAGATCGTTCGTACATCGTTACACTTTCACTAACAAACATTAGCCTATGACATGGCCAGATCACATTTCCGTATATCACAAACTCACCCACAAACCCAAAAGCAAAGACGAATTCTCTTTCAGATTGGATGTCTTAATCGTATCGGAATTACATCAGCGAGCAGCTGCAAGATGCGAGGAAGATATTGTGACATATGATTATGTAAAAGGAAAGAAAGAGGGCTTACAACCATGGCTTTTGGATGCTTTTGCGAAGACTTGGGACGAGCAAAATGCGGCGATGAATAATGCGCTGAAAAAGATCAAGGATATAGAAGAGAAGGTTAGGAAGTTGGAGGTTGATACCTGGGACAGGGCAGATGCGGTAGAGGATATGGGAACACCGAAAAAGGCTTGAAAGGCGAGAGCTAAGGCACGAAGAGTGGTTGGTGTCGATGATTCAGCACATTCACAAGGGCTAGAATCGGCTCTAGCTACGAGGTGTGTCGAAAAACGTGCCGATATCAGCATGGCTCACATGGTACCGACGCAGCAGCAGAACGAGAAGTCGTCCGAATCTGTAAATTTGGAAAGTAGAGCAAGGCTTATACTGGGAGATTGGTATTGCATAGAATTTCAGTAATGAATGATAGAAGAATATGTAAGTGCGTATAACAATCTTATGGACGTCGAAACACGTGCCCCAGTGCAAGCGATGGATACCTCCCATCTCTCGATTTACAATAGCCATTCAAATAGCAACCATTTGCCTCATCTTGTCTCAAATGGGCTATCACTCATCCAGATCAGTTCAAGCACTCTGGCTTGCATAATTTTGCCCCATCTTCTGCACAAACTCATCAGAAAACCTAGCATCAACTCTTGTCATTATCAATATTGATAACACCATCTTTCATTCCCCGTCAATCTATGCATATGTACTAGCGATTTGAGATTCAGGAAGTGGAAATTATTTCTTTCTTTGTGATGGGAGTGAAAAGGGGGCATAGATTCAAGGGATGGGCACGTTTTTATCCTCCTAATTCTATCGAACTCATGGCAATATCAACATTTTTCGGCTATATTCGTCACATACGAATCATTCATCCATGAGTCAAATCGGCACCTTCGTTCCATATCAGTAAGATGGGATTGTTCATTTCTCACATTATTGCGAGGAAAGTTCTTCGAAATATTCTAGTCCTAAATGCCAACAACGTTTCCGGGGACCTATCCTATCTCTACTAAGATTAAAATTCAAGACACAACCAAATTCAATCAAGATTTCTTCTCATCCTCACACTGGACACAATAAGAAGATTTCTTCTCATCCTCACACTGGACACAGTAAGAAGATTTCTTCTCCTCACAATGGACACAGTAAGAAGATTTCTTCTCATCCTCACACTGGACACAATAAGAACCCCAAAACAACTCAGTAAGCACCCCCACGTCTTCCCACCACCCCAGCTGCACATGTCCCCTCTTCTTCCCTGGACACGCATAATGAAAATCTTTCACCATTTTCCAAACTCCTGGCCCCAAAGTCTTACTTGGCTGATATCCCCATTCCGTCCCAGTTTTCGTCTTACTCTCCACTAGATACCACACCGTCCCATCTTTCTCTTCCTTGGAATCCCAGACTGCTTCTATCTTTCCCAAGCTCTTCCCACTTGTCCCAAAATTAACCGGCCAGAATATGTTGACAAAAATGGATTTCACGCATCGCAACATGAAATCAAGATAAACAAGCCCTGGTATCGGTGCTTTCAGTACAATCCATCCCCACCACGACATAGTCTTCGCCTGCCGTTTTGCTTCTACATCTCCCATATCGCAAATATCTCCGGGGATACCAGTCGGACCGGGAAGTTTATGCCAGGCCATGGGTGTGTACCATCCATACATTGGCTTTTCCATCTCTTTCTTGTTTCCTTCCGTCGATTCTGGTTCCGGATCAGGCTTCCAGTAAAATTCATAATTCATTGATATTTCACTCATGCGCAATTCAGTAGCTTCTTTAGTATCCAGTTTCCATCTACAATCTCTGAGCTCGGTAAAGGTAAGGGAACTGATGTCGACGAGGGGTCCAAGTTTACGACTCTTTACCGTATTTAGAAAGCGTCTGAATACTCTTTGAGCGCTGTATTCGTGTCAGTATAAAACAAAAACATACATCATCTTATCTCCATTTCCACTTCCACTTCCACTTCCAACCTCTAATAAGAACAAACTCACCCTCCCCTGTAGTACGCCCAATACCCATTAACCTGCAACGGCGCGCTGACCATCAAGCCCGGCACCACCAACTCTAACAATCCCCTATGCCAGAATTTGACATGTTTGCTCGTTGCAAATAGAAATGTGTTCGGCGTCACCACATTCTTTAATTCATGGTAGTATCGTACGATGTTATTTCTATATCCCAGTCCCGCCATGAAGAGTGTTTCGATGTTGCTCAACCCGCACGGAAAATAGAATGAAATGGCGGTGTCGGGGAGTGCAAAATCTTCTCCTGAGTTGCGTGTTAGTTTTTGTAGAGCAATATACGATGAATAAAATATGAAGTATAATAGTTGAATCTAGCTTTTAGCAGAACAATCCCCCTAAAAGTACCGAAAGTAGACAGGAAACACTTACTCAAAATCTCTACCCAACACTGAAACATAACCAATTGACACAATCCCTTCAATCCCTTCGCACCATATTGCACATCCAATTTCCATTCCTCTCCTTCCTCTTTCCTCCTCTCCTCTCCTCTCACCCGCCTTCCATCCATCTTACCAATCCCAACACAAACCGCCTTAGAAACCATCAAACACCCCAACGGTAAAATCTCACTCCGTATGAAACCCACCTGCTCCGCATACAGCTCCGATGCTTTCCAATGAGCCTTCAATTTAGAACATACCGCAACCATCTGCCGCATACGTAGCAGATCCTCCTGGGGCGGGATATTGCGACGTGGAAACTGATTTTTCACAGCGGATTCAGCCATTTTGGGCAACTAATCAAAATATCCCAAGCGCGTCAAAATCAAGTTGCAGATTCGCAAGATAGGGCGGGTATCAGAATAAAGTATGAGCAAAGGTTCCTAGATTTTGCAAACTTTTGGTGCGCTCGCATTTATAGACAAAGCGGAATCTAACAGCATATCACCTAATGCAGATTGTTGCAAACCATGCATACATGCACATCGCACTTCTTTGTTAACAAAATCCTAGAGATCATGAAAGACGGAAAATAAGGCACATACAAAGAAATGGATGAAAACAGAATCAGACAATTGGAACAAGGGATATTCACCTAGTAGATCCCACGAAAAATGCTAGAGGTCCGGGCGAAGAGTGGTAGTTACCTAATTAATAGTACCAGTACCAAAGAAAGACGGTGATTAATCGACACCTTGAGTGACTGTAGGTCATATAAATATTGAAAGTGTATTTATACTGTATTTTAGTAGTATCGTATGAACATCACTCGCAATAATATCTCGTTCAACACCGAAATATCTGTGTATGTCATCATTCACCAAATCAATCAAGGTAGTGGAAATGAATTTGAAAAGGGGCAAAACAAGTTTATCACGTTGTTCTATACACTAACATGTGTCTTGTTTTGCTTGCATATATCTCATCTCATCTCAAACCACCCTCGCATACCCATATTCACTCCTTCCCATCTCCCACGCTTTGCCCGGTCAGATCTCTGACACGGTCACACCATCCACCTCTAAAACCTAATCATTACATGAAAACAAAACCCGATAAGAAGACCGCAAAAGAGAGTGTGAAAAAAGTCGGTTCGAAAATGCATACAACGCTCCACGCCTGCCAGTAGCCTGCCAAACCACCAATTTCCAAGCCCATGGAATAAACACAAGAAAGAAAAATAAACTCCTCCCCTTTCCGTTCATTGAAATCCATCCTTCTAGCCACCGAGCTTAGAAGTTGGAGCCTATGCTTTTGCTCCATCCATGTATGTTCTAATCTCTTCGTCGATCATGGTGACTCGACGGACCGAAATCAGGTGGATCTTGATGGGGTTTCTTGGGTTTTGGCATCTTGACATTGAATCGGGCTAAGAGTGCTAGATGATCACTAGGGAAATGGTAGTGTGGTAAACCGGGCACTGTTCTCATGTACTCTTCATCTACAGGTCCCAACAAATCGGTATTTTCGAGTGCGTTAGTCGAGTACCAGATATGATCAATATGATCAGTGAAGCCGGGTGTGTAATTGGTCCACGTTAATTCTTGTGGACCATCGGCTAAGTTGGTGTAGGCGGAGCGAAGGGAGAAAGGGTGTTCGATTCCATCTCTCGTGAAATTTCCATATTGATAGTTGCCAAGGTCTGGATGATCTGGAGCAACTCTTCCAGTAGCTAACAATTCGTACACACTGGAATCTGAAGTAGAATTTAAATCTCCACAAACAATAAGTGGTATTTGGGTCTTATTCGTATATTCCATGGACGGGGCAGGTTCTGGAGCAACTTCCACAGGGGCATCAGGATCTGAATCGTCCGTAATAGTATACGCTTTTTTATCTTTGCATGCTGGGTGTCGTTGATATTTCTCAGCAAATTTGCTGATGCTCTCCATTAAAATTGCGATTTGGATTAGTTTGACATCGGCATACGCTGGATCCCAGAATATGTGTGCATTGGCAACAATAACGCGTGATCCAGTGAGGCGATTCTCGAAGAAAGCTAACACTGCAATATGATCCCTAGGCATGACACGATTGAAAATGTCATGTTGATTTTTCATATCGGGTCTGTTGATTGCGATGTTTGCAAAATCGATAAGTTGCTTGTCGAGAAGGATATATTTGTTGTTCTTATAGAAGGTTGCGCAGCCATCGACAGCCTTTGCAGCTGACTCTGACATAGTCTTGGCTCGTGACTTTGGCCACCATACACCTTTATAATCTTTGTATGCAAGTTTCACACTGAAAAATTCGCGGAAGTTTTCAGCATCAACTTCTTGGAGACATACAAAGTCTGCATCTCGTTCTTCGATTTCGCGTAGTATCTCGTGCCTTCGATGCTCCCAATCTAATGCTTTAGATGGAACATAACCGTATTGACCGGGTCCCACATAGTTATCACATAAAATGTTGTAGGAGAAAACAGTAAACCGCTCGACGTCAGGGGCAACCGTTGTGCCATTCAGAAGATCAATCATTTCTCTAGGGGCGGGAGGAGGAGGTACTTGGACGAATTAGTTACGAGATAGGAGTTGTAGACTTATGAACTCACCTGGGGCTTCTTCTTTGAGAGTATGAATAAGAGCTTTAGTTCCCTTCTCCATGATTTCACTTCTAATGGCAGGATCCATTTGTTTATTGCCTTCAATGCCTAACATCTCGAGTTGATAGAGTGATCCAAATGATTGTGGTAATGACGTAAGTTGATTATCGAACAGTAGTAAATTCTTCAGATATACACACATGCCTAATTCGGGGGGTAGAGTCTGCAATGCATTGTTCGAGGCATCAAGATGACGGAGGTGTCGCAATTGACCAATGGCTGAAGGTATGGATGTGAGGGCGTTGGATGACACGTATAACTCTTGGAGGAAGGTATAGTGAAATACTTCAATTGATAATGCTCGTAGTCCAAGTCCGCTCATATCCATATTATGCCAATCTTGACGCTTAATAGTATCCGTATTCGAGGGCCTGTTTCGGCTCGCATTCTCTGATTCTTCCTCGGTTGATATCGTTGTGGCTTTGTCAACAGTATTTTCCCCTGCTTTGGATCTAGCAAAATAATGCGCACCACTCTGTTTTGCCTTCTTTCCTTCCGCATACAAATCCAATTGTTTCTGCCAGTGTTCATTCATTACCTGAGCCTGAGCACTGTGTGCGTTTGTCGTATGTCCATTTTGTAGGTTTTGAGTGAAAGTGGAAGCCGAATTCTGCATGCCAACAGATGGGAAGTTCGCATGATGATTCACCCCGTTGGAGTTGTGTGCATTATGGTCTTGTTGGATATTGGCGTGGTGTTGATTATGCTGAGACTGATGTGTAGGAAAGTGAGGATATGGCATCATGCTTGCCATAGCGCCTCGTCCTGCGCCATTGACACGGCCGTGCTGCCCTTGCTGATGGTTAAACATACCGTAAAGACCGTGAGCAGGAGATTGAGGATCGGGGGTTCGACTTGGGGATGGAGTATTCGTGTTAAAGGCAGACCGAATGTTATTTGGAGGTGTCCCAGTACGTATCAAATGTCTTGGATGGTGTGTAGTTTGAGGGTAATAATAGTTCCCAGCGCTCTGCTGTGAAAATCTGTAACCATCTGCCATTAAAACCACCGCAGATATAGATCTAGCGGAGGCGTCGGCTCAGCTTTGTGAGCGCAGGCCGTTGAAGGAGATGAAATAAACCGAGGACCGGTTAAACTGGTGGTTTCGAAGCTGGAGATCGGTTTCTTCTTCGTTGGCACATAGGTCTCTCGAAAATATCTTCTGGAATATACCACGATATCAAAGTTACCAGTGGTGGGGTGCGCTACTGAGCGCGAAGCAATCGATGTTGGAATCAGATGGATATGTATGTTTTCAAAGTTTCGGTACGGTGAATTGTGTTCGGCGCGTGTTCGCAGTATTTGATCGACCTTTGGGCTTTCGTGAAAGATCTCGCAGATGTAAAGAGTGAACTGTTCAAGTTGTAAGTGTCGGATCTATTATCTTGCAACTGGTAAGTGGCTATCTTGAGATGTGAACACTGTTGAAAGAAAAAGAATTTGTCTTTCCACTTAAGAAGCAAAAGAAATAGTACTACCTTTGAATCAAGATCAAAACCTTCTCATACGTTAAACAATGCGAGGAAAAGAGGATCTTGTAGGATTGAATTCGCTGTATTGATGTTATCGTCAACTTCCTGCTTAAGATGTGGTTCACCCACTAAAAAGCTCCAACTAGGACTGAGCCGAACCTCAACATGGATGAGAGCTTAGCGCCAAAAAAATGAAATCACGTGAATCTCAAGCGAGTGGCTCTTGGGCTTCAATTCAAAGATCCCGATGGTATAGGATTGTCAATTCTTAGACAAACTGAAACTATATGTTTTGTCTTTGACTTTTCAACAAATGTTATTGAAATTATATGATAGTATTACATCCCCAATACTCTTCAGGTTCTATGAAGTAGGTTTTCCATCTCATTTAAAGCATTAATAAGGTCTTGTTCCAGGTATAAACAATGAGTATTGCTAGATGGGTACGTACTTGCTATGTATGACAAGACGGTACTTGGTCGTCTCTTACATCAATTAACTTTGCTCTTGGGACGTTTTCAGTCTACTCTGTTTCATGTTTCGAATCCATTGGCCTATAAGATGGTTACTTGAAATCTATTCGAAACGAGTAAATACTCCCAATCTTTCAAGCTCCTATCCAACTAGATTCTGATGAGGTAACATCCGTCCTTATCTAAGACCAGAAACTGTGCTATATGGAATATGGAATTCACTTGTACCATGCTATATATGCAAGAAGCCTTCTGTCCCATCTTTTGCTGCATATTTTAGATTCTCGAGTCCCAACATCCTGCAAGGCTTTATTTGATCTGGAATTCTAGATTCATCCAATCTCCAAGATCTCATTTAACACAATTAGATTCATTCTTTCAGCATAATCTCACAAGTTGCGGGCGGTTAGTAAAGTCGATGGGTTTTTTACGCACAACTCCGGATCAAACAGTTACTTTTCAGACGGTCCGGAGAAGTCACTATGTCTGTCTGAAGGGGCAGCCACGAACCCAAAAAGAACACTGTTTAGTTGTTAAACGACTACTCTTGTGTGAAACCTGGGGTACGACGACACGGGGGTATAACTCAAACTGGTTGAAAGCTAACCCAACCAACATTAATCTCGGGGAAACTTTCAAAGGTACAAGTTTGCATCACCAATCGGATCATGATTTAGGTTGGGTGGTGATTGGAACTTTCCATTAAGCAGGGTATATCTGCGAGTGAGCGCGGGGAAAACTACCAATGCTGAAGTTAACCCTCCGAGCCCTCCAGGAAATGCTCGCTTCCAATGTATTGGACGTGGAGTTATAGGTCTTACTGCATACTCAATATTTTCAATTTCCCTCAATGAATCGATCTTTTCTTGAAACCCCGGCATTGGGAAATATGAATACGACCCTGGATATGAGTTCCTTTAGTTGAAAGACGTATGGTCATTCCCAACGAATTAGTTATCTAAGTTGATGTTCAAAGTGATCTGATGAATGCATGATTTGTCTAGACTGAGCTTTTATATATATATCATGATATAAGGCTAGAATTTCCCCCTCCTTTTCCCCGGATTTTCACAGTGAAGAATTAATACTCCGCCAACATCGATATTCATAACATTATAAATTAATATGGTCGAATATCATTAGCAGCATCACAACATTACGAGATATCAATTTAGGATCCTCGAGGTCTTCGAAAGTCCCCCCATCATTGGACTATACGACACGGAAGTACTCGTACAATATTAGAGAACCCTTGACGCCCAAATGCCACTGGGTCGCTCAATCCGATCGATTTCTAGGGTTTGCTTGTCTATCTACCTGGTTTCCCGGTTGGATTTAATGCATAAGAAGGACTTTTCCATGATTCCACGTGCTATCAATCTGTCACTCGAATATACGAAGCTATATAGTTTCCAGCCCGATACGTATTAATCTGACTACTCGCCCTACTATCTTACTACTTCTGTCCATGCTCAAGAGATCAGCTGCAATGCGGAGAATTATACAAACTCTACTCGTACCTACTTAAATACTTCATCAAGCACTGCATTCACGAGTCACAAACATCTAACAGCGTCACATTACCGATACATACATATTCACTACGTTCATCAAACTGTTGCCCCCGGCTTCCCCGTTTTAACACAGAAGTCCATTCGTCGTCTGGAACACAAATACTTCAAAAATCATCACGATACCAAAAGTTGGAGGGGTTTTTTAATTAGGCAAAAATATCAACGGGTTCCCTTGGGCACTGGACCGAAACCTATAGCCATTATAGTCCCAGGAACTCGTCACCTATAACGATGATTTATTAGTTTCTAAGTTGTTCACCAATGAGGCCTATTCGAACAATATAAAATCCAAGGAAAAGGGGATCGCCATATTCATTCATCATGTCTGAAGCAGCCTTCTTTTATAATACCACGGTCCAAAAACCTGATCGTTCCAAACCGCCATCAGCACATACAAATATCTCAGTACATTCGCAAGCACAACCCGTGAGACTATTTTCCAAAGGCAGATCCAGATCCCAATCCAAATCCAATTCACAGAAAAATGAATTGTTATCACAATTAGATTCCGATCATCCAGTTCCACCACTAAATCTACAACAAATCCACTCCTCTCCTCCCACTCTTGTTGGAACGCCTACATCTCGAGGCGATAATCATAAGAATAACGATCCATTTTCCGAGGTATTGATCAACACAAATACTGCAACTAGCTTGACTTCGACTTCGACTTCGGGTGTTGTGGGTGTGGGTATGCTATCAACCCCTTTAATCGATTACGAACACTCCGCAAATCAAACCAACAAAGCCCGGGCCGCTTCAGAAGCGAAAGCAAAGCGCAAATCATCATCAACTTCGGGTCATTCTTCTCACAGCATCAAAAATGCAAGCGGAGTGGAACGGTATGCCTCCACCAATTCCGCCGTCCACCAGCAGAGAGGAGCTTCCGATTCCGCAGGAAGATCAAATAGTATCTCAAGTACCACTGGTTCGAGTTCCATTTCGAAAATAAATTCATTGGAGAGAGATCGTGATCGTGATCCATTTGGATCATCATCACCAGAAGCTCTAATGGCACAACCATTTACGAAACGAAATGGTCGCCGATACCTACGAGATCCTTCATTGGCATATCCCCTACCATGCGATCTTCCAGAAATTCATCGGCAGACTTTACGAACCATGTTACTATGTCAAGTTTTCAACGGTCCTACATGTTCATCAGCTTTCAACAATCGTCCTCCCAAACGAGTACTCGAGATTGCTTGCGGCACAGGCTTTTGGAGTGTAATGTGCCATAAACATTTTTCGCACAAAGGTCATTCTTCGATACAATTCACGGGTATTGATATCGCGCCGCTAGCTCCTCGTATGGATGCAGACGATGATATGAATTGGCGATTTGTTCAGCACGACTTGAGGAAGACGCCTCTCCCATTCCGCGACGAAGAATTCTCCCTCATTATGGTCAAGGACTTTAGCATGGCACAATCTACAAAAGACAATCCGCAACCTTTAATGGATGAATATTTACGAATCTTAAAACCTGGAGGTGTATTGGAAATATGGGACGGCGATCATACTATTCGAATGCTCTTATCACACGCACCACCAGCTGCAAAGGACAAAGATAATTCCGTTCAAGCTCACAAACAAATACACACTAATGCAATGGGCGCATATACCATAACACCACAAACACCATTAGCAGCACCACAAAATCAATATCTCATAGACTACAATACATGGATATCCAAGGCCCTCGACACTCGAGATTTACCCACCATGCCATGTACCAGTATTCGGCCCATGCTTCTCCAAGAAGCCGCAGTCCTCGAACAGATCGAAAGTCGTAGATTAGCAATTCCCCTTGGTGAAGTCCGTTGGGAACGTGAAGGAGTCGGCGGATCTACAACCTCCCTTAACGGATTTCATGGATCGAAAGGGAAGGCTAAAGAAATTGATCGTAAACACCTTACACCGGGACAAGCGGCTCTTCGCAGAACAGCATTGATGAGCATCATACAAATGATTGAGAGTTTAGAACCACTACTGAAAGAAGCGAGTGGAAAAAGTATGGATGAATGGGATCGTTGGTGTGGGAATTTGATGACGGACTTGTTGAAGAATAATGGAACATCTTGGGGAGAATGTTTGGAAGTCGGTGCTTGGTGGGCAAAGAAAAAGGATCCAAAGTCTGATTCGAATACTTGAGAGGTGATTTACTACCTTCGAATCTATCTGGTTTTTCTCCTCCAATCTTCTTTTCTTCGTATATTTATATTGCCTATTACCATTTCGATTATTTCCTCGGCTGGCCTCCACTATATCATATCTTTATTATACATCCCGCGCATGCGAATAGATTTTTCACTTCGTCCTCGACCTAAGATATCTCGATTCCGGAACAGATATCCCTTCTCATCCTAAAACATTTCGACCCCGAGATAACCCTCTCTATATCGAAGTGTAGAGCCTATTGGATATATCACCGATATCATGTGTTTTCTGCAAGGCTTGTATATATCTCCTACATTTGCATCTACGTCTGCATTTGCATCGGCGTATGCTATTCTTCATTGGATATGGTCGTCATCCTTCTTTGTATCTTTGGCGCAGCGCTCGATACCTTTTAAGATAGTACCTGGATATACCCAATATGTATTTAATCAGCTTATGTTTATATGTGTGTAAATTTGATACTTGTATTTTTGTGTGAACCTTCCACTTTAATCTTCTCATGCTCTCATGCTCTCACGATGGACCATTGAGTGGAAGAAAAAGATGTTTGGCGATGTGGTAATGTGGTAATGTAAGTGATGTGATGTGATGTGATGGATGTAACGTACAATGCTTCAATTTCTAATCTCACCAAAACAATAAAACCATTAGCATATATATTCAAAAAAAAAAATCCCCTGCATTTCTCTTGTTTCTCCTCCTCCCTCTCTTTCTCTCCTCACCCCGTCCCCTCTCTTACCCCAGTCCCAAACCCCAAAATCCAATTGAAACAATAGAAAAATTAATAAAAAAAAGAACAAAACATACCCTTCCTCACAAACGCAGCCCGTTCAATCCCCGCGCGTATCTCAGCCGCAGTCGTCAAATGAGAATTGCTCATGAAGGCGCGGTGTAAACGAGTGCGGAAATAGGTGTAGCCGAGGGGGTATGAACGCCCGAGATTGAGGAGTTCTAAGAAGAGAGGAAGGGTTAGTTGGTGAAGGTTTCTTGAAGGGGAGGGGGATCGTGGGTGAAGAGGGAGGGGGGGTTACCTTTATAAATACCAATTACCTCGCTCCTCAGATGTGTCGAAGAAGACATTCTGTAGGTAGATACCTATTATGTTTGGAGGTAGGCAAGGTATGTAGGTATAGCACCTGGCTATTTGCTTCGCCTTCTTTGCTGACTTTAATTCAAGCTACTGAAACTTTAGCTTATCTACCCAGCCCTATCGTCATCGTCATCGTCATCGCCATCACCATTGCAATCAGAATCTGTACTGGAAGTCGTACTAATCAGGGTACTTACGATGCGTAATTGAACGAACATCCAATATACAATTGAACAATCGGATAATCAGTAACCAGCAACTGATCAATATCAATATGCCCAGGTGTGTTATATCAAAAAATTCGTAAGTCTGTGGTGTGATATTCGTACTGTACTTGTACTGTACCTGATTAACGGGCAATCAATGACGAGATTCATCCATCCCCACAATACGCTAATTATTACCATACTTGAACGACAATTCTCATGCCGAGGGATAAGAAGATAAATGCTCGTCTAATTAATGTAACCTTGCGTAGCGAGCTACCTAACCCATCGACCTCAAGCCCAGTATATCTCTCCAACCTTCCAGATACGATCTTAAGATCCCAAGATACTATATCATCAATAGGAAAGATTTCCAGCCGGTACTTTACGCTTTGTGCTTCGCCGAGACTTGCCAATGAATGAATTAGATCACCAGATATATATCGTACACAACCAAGTTTCAGCCTGAATTTTCGAGATTTCGAGATTCCAAACTCCCAAGTGAGGGATTATGAGAAGAGAGATGGATGTGTTTGAGATTCTTATCCTCGATTTTCTTTACAGTCTGTTATACTATATATTCATTATAACACACAATATATATCACACATCCATTACATCACACTCTCAGGAGATCCACTTCTCAATTGTACCACAATACAAGCATATCTTTCTCAATACGCCCATTTAGAAAATCTCCCAAGAACAGAGCGTCCTGGGAAAGTCTTCTCAAAAACTGCTTGAGAGGACATACAATGACCATCTCAGGCTGTACAAAAACATCAGATACAGACCCTCAGGCTACACAACGTCTCCTTTTCTCCCTCCCAATATTCATCATCCTTTCCACATCCCCTCTTTTACACCCGAGAAGAGAAATCCATATCTCTGATCAAAATGCAAAATAAGAAAACAACACCAAAGATACTCAGATGAGTCCATCTAGAATTCTATCCGAGATGAAGTCATTTCCGCAGTTGTACTCTCTAATGCAAGGGCATTAGGTGCGGTTCTCAAACTTCCAGTCTATGTGTGCGACTGTGTGGAGTGCAACGCAATAGACGATTGATAGAACTAGGTCGGCCCGGAAGAATAGATGGATAAGTGTTATAATAGTACTTGTGTGTTTTGTGCTTATATGGGTGATTATCTAGCACCTAATGATGCGTGGATAGTCCATTCTGGTATGAATTGGTGTGTATGAATGTATGAGATGCGTGGTAAATATTACTCATTGCCTACCTAGTAAGTAGCTGGGAGGGATCATTCACGGACAAGACTGACAGCAGATATCTTCTCACTTTTCTTTCTTGGGAATTTATTTTGTGTACTGACTGATATGTGTTTATTCCATGTGGGATTCTAGAACCAATATCTCTTTAATTGTTCAGGTCGGGAGTCAAGGTCAGAGTCAGATTCAAGTATATCTCACCTCATCAGACTCGATAAGAGCAGTCTGCAAAAAAGACCTCAGTGTACGAAGAACAGCATAGTGATTACTATGAACATCAGAATTACATTATGAAGCACCCTCTCTTCATGATCCATTCAAGTGCCCGCTCTTCATCGCTTCATTTTCAACTCCCATCATTCATTCTTTCTTTCATTCAGTGAGGAAGAGAGCGAGAAATTGTATCTGTCCGTTCATCTATTTGCAATACATCTATCCTATTCTGAGATCTCGATTTTTGTATATATTTTATATTCGATATAGTTGACACTTTTTCATCTATATGACTATAATACACTCATTGTATCCTATCCCCATCTCATTTCATTTCATTGCATCCATTTCATTCCATTCCATATCCTCCATGAATAAGCACATCAAACCCAAAACCATGAAACAAATCAACAAACACCCAAGTAACCGCACTCACCCAACACCCACACATTTCATTGTTCGAGAAGTTACCACTTCACGTAGCAAAGCTTTATACATACCTATCTAGGCCATTCTTCAGCTCCATTTAGATCATATCAGATTAGATATTGTCATATCATCTCACATCATATTCCATATCCATCGCATCAAAGATATCGAATTGAAAAATCTGTATCAGAGCAGACAAGAGTAGATCTATTATTACCAATACGCTGAACACTCGCCCACTCTCACTCACTTACACGGAATTATCTTTCCCATACAATCACTGTATATACAACATATACACCTCAAGTATCCCCAAACCTATATCCAAATCCCAGAAAGCAATTACAGTAGGAAAATTCCCAACTAATTAGCGGCTGATTGTCTTCTGATATCCTGTTTCATTCCTCTATACAACTTCAGGTGTATGGTTGAAATTGAACTCAATGATATTCGATGGGATTCAATAGAACGAAACCATATCAAGATATGAAAACCCTTTCCATTCATTCATTAAACTCTCATTTCAACAAGCTCATATTTATGTATACCTAATAATTGTTTCACATAGGTATATAGAGCAAGATAGAAGAGTGTTTAAAAACTTACTATCTATATGTAGATAATAGCTATTCTAGAATAGATATAGAGCGCGTTTGTACGTACGTATATTGTACTATATATATGATTCTTTGCACTAGATACCTATCCATAATACAAGTTACCTCTTGTTGGTATTTATTGAGCTGTTAGTAGATAAGTATATTACATTACATTACTGTAATTTTATACACCGTCTCATTCATTCATTCAATTCTCATTCATCTCATCCCGTGAAATCCACTCCATCCCATTCAATCTACATATGAGCTGTACAAATCCCAAAATCCATTAATAGGTAACAGGTATACCTAAACAAAGCCAAAAATCAGAAATCCTACGACACATTTTCAAACCCTCAAATCTCGCTTCAAAACTTACGAACCCTTTGTCTCCATCCTCAGCTCTATCTCTCTCATTCGTATTCTTACTCTCTTTGTCCTCAGCCCATCATATCATATTACATTACCTCACATTACATCATATCATATCACATCACACCACACCCAAATATCTCCATAATTTTCATTTTCATTTCATTCATTCTTTCTTTCACAGTATACCTAGATAATCTTTTTTTCTTCATTTTTTTTTCTTTCAAACAAATCAATCCAATTTCAACAAAAATATAATAAAAATAAAATCGATTATTTTCCAGATTTTTATTCATAAAATTATATGAATAGAAAGTTAAAGTATTTTGAAAAGAATTAGATATATCGTAGAATGCTGTGTAATAAAATAAGTGAAAATCAATCAATTTTTCGAATCATTTAATTCAATTCAATTTTATGAATTTCTGTAAGGAAAATTTCGAAAAGTATAATATTGAGATATTAAAAATCTTAATTATTATTATTATTATAATAATAAAAACTCTATAAATGTAGATTTTGAAGAAAAATAAAATCGATTTGTATATTGTAAAGATTTTTGATTTTAAAAATATAGTAAAATGTCTATTTTTGATATAAAAAGACGTTTCGATTTATAATAGTTGATTAGTATTTGATTAATTATTTATTGCTTTATTTCTTTATTTATATATTAGAGATGAATCAATACCTATTATACGATAGATATAGAAGATAAAATAGATACGAAATGAGAATTATAAGTCTATTACTCATCTATTATATCTATATCTATATCTACACCTACTATAAATCTACTATCTATATAATAAATTACACTGCACAGACATAGGTAAGCCAAACACACACCTCAAGCATATTTACAGAAGGTGCCACGATGATGTCGTGATCGGATGGGCTATAATGTGTATGGATGGATATGTGTATTTAATTGATATGTGAAGCTGTCGACCAATAGAATGAGGATGGATAGAAGCTGAAACGTGAAACGTGTTTGTTGTGGCGGAAGGGGGTGGGTTTGGTTGATTGGATGGTTTGGAGAGGGGGGGAGGTAGTTGGTTAGTTGGGTGGGTTGCTAGGTTTGTGTTGTGTGTGATGTGTGTATGGAGATGTAGGTGTGTGGAATTGGAAAGATGCTTTTTTGGTTTTGGTTTTGGTTTTGGTTTTTGGAGGGGGAATGGATGGATGGATGGATGGATGGAGAGAGAGTTTGAGGCTTGTTTTGGGAGAGTGGTGAGTGGTAGGTAGGTACTAGGTAGGTATGTATATTGGATACGATACACCTACATTCATATATACCATTCATCAAAAATCTAGATAATATACTAGGTAATTCAGAAAGTGTACAGATCAGATGAGATTAGATGAGATGCGGAGTTGAAGCTTGAGGGCTAATATACTATAAAAGAAAGAGAGAAAAAAGACCCAGCCCTAGATGATCAATCATGATAAGGGAAAGAAAAGGAAGGTGGTAAGTGAGGTGAAGAAAATCAAGAAGCGGATGATTAATCATTGAGTCGAGGGGAAATATTTACCTAGATGTAAATGTAAATGTAAATGTAAATGTACAGAGTAGATGTTTCTTCCCTAGCACCTTTTCACATCCATCTTCATTTCATCACAAGAGAGTTCAGTTCATCTTCTTGTCTTGGATCTTGATTCATATATTTAGAGTTGGGGTTTGCTTAAATGTATGTCTTGGAGGGGAAAAGAGTCTAAGGAAACTAAAGATAAAGCCTATCTTGACTACCTACCTCTGTTGGATTTGGATCATGGAGAGTTGGTGGGTGTGAGGTGTGGGATGGAAATATATACTAGGTGTGAATGGGTAGATGGGTTTGAGTGGTGAAAGGAGTGTGTGAAGTGGTGTTGATGCTGGATTCGAATGTGAGATGATATCGTTGGTGATATAGGAATGGTAATGATAATATCATACTTTTAATACCTAGGTACTTGTAGATTGTGATCAAGCATTCTGCTGGGTAGGTAGGTACATCTACAATGTATATATGTATGCTTGATCTTGATCTACAATCATAAGGTTACCTCGAGATCACCATCATCTTATCAAATAACCATAACCTCCAAGACGTCCATTCTCCTCGGAGTATATAATACAAAAACAAATGAATCAAAGGATTTGGGTAAGAGGAAGTCAAAAATAAATAGTTCTCTTCTTGAAATCTTTTAACTTTCATAACCTTACCGTATAGGAATTGTGAAAGTTTCTTTCCTCTTCATTATTAATATAGTTTATAGTAACAACAACAACAACAACAACGACAACAACAGCATACCTACACAAGTACCGGTACTCGAATACGTATTCATCAATGCTGATGTCGATCTCGGAGTTAGATAACATGGAGGAGGTAAGAGTGAACCAATGATACGCTGTCGCGCGATGGAATATGAATAAGGAAAATCAATGTGACCCCAAAAATGATGGATGCGGATGATCAAACGGAAACTCAAAATTCTCCCTCGCTGGGCTTTCCTTTCCTTCCCCATACGATAGAAGATCCTTTTTCTAGAACATTTCCAAATGCTTCTTTCTCTCGCTGGATTTTCCATCGTTTATCTAATTACTTTAGTCTATCGTATCGTTTCATTTTCATTCTCATTGTCATCGTGTTCTTTTCTCGCTTCGACTTGCCTGTGAAGGGGGATTGGAGGAGTGCTGAGAGGGTGTCGGTAGGTATCTACGGTTGGCTACCTACCTACCGTACCGTTCACGAGGTAGATGACATGAGTGGTGGTAGGTAAGCTAGGTAAGGATGTAGGTATCTGTCTGGGTGTGGAGAAAGAGTATCCTTTTAGCTATTGGGCACGCGTACGGAGAGCACGGAGAGCACCTCCAATGGAGGTCCTGCATACCTGGGTATATGGAAGTGGTGTGGAAGTGGTGTGGAAGTGGTGTGGAAGTGGTGTGGAAGTGGTGTGGAAGTGGTGTGGAAGTAGAAGTGGATGTGGAAGAAGGAAAATGTTCTAAAATTCCTTCTTTGCTTCTTCTCTAGATGGGTGCAGGCACAGGTACAGGTGCAGGTGTGGTAAGGGATCTAGGGATTCTGTGCATCGAAGCTTTTCCTGAAGTGTTGGATTTGGTTGCTTTTTGGATTTGGTGGTTGCTTTTTATTTATATCGGGTGGTGTTTTATACATATAGCTTCTGTACTATCCCCTAGGGTGCGTCAAATGGGCTCCGTCGCTTAACAGGGTCTTATTGACCAATTAGATCATCAAGATTTCTTGATTTTAACACAGCATTCACCTT
>PQXL01000279.1:0-50875 GCA_004916875.1 Botrytis galanthina
TGCTTGCTTGCTTGCTTGCTTGCTTGCTTGCTTGCTTGCTTGCTTGCTTGCTTGATCGAAAGATTCTTCTCCATTCCTCAGAACTCGTAACATGAATCTAACATTACAATCACAACGGCGCGAATACCTAGGTAGGTAGACAACCCATTTTGCGAGCGAGTAGCTAGCCTCGTATTGTTGAATCGATCCTCGTGCTTCGATCCTACCTACCTACCATTTACTTCCTGTTGATTGCGCGATCCTGGGAGTTACCTACCTATGCCCACTTGGCGATTACTATACTCGGTAGGTAGGTGGGTATCTGATGAGTTGCACTGATCCGCATATTCAGAATCCCAATCCCAATCCCAATTCCAATTTGACATCCCGTAAAATTCAATCTGCATCTACACCAACCCATCTCCTCAGCAGGACTAATCTTAATCTCCATCCCGCATCACGACAAGATTGGTCAATTTTCATCTACATCTACATCTACATCTACATCTATCTCACTCCACTTCTTGCCAAGAATGACTGTATACTAATAGTCCTTCGAATCCAGAAACTTCATCAACGATAATATGTACTGTACATACAATATACAAGTCACCATTTTCGTTTTCCGCATAGGTAAACTCCGACCTGGAAGTTGGAAGGGTGCAGGTATGGTTTAGAAGAAGGCTAGTCATCAATCCACACGGATTTGGATCTTAAATCTTAATCTAAGGAACGGACTTCAATCATGTCCTTCAACGTAGGACTATATTCAACATACTTTTAGTCTACTCCTAGTCTCGCATTTCTCGGCTCGCCCTGTAAATTTATCAACTACTCGCTCGGGTGCATGTATCCTGTCCCATTGAAAGACTCGCGGATAATTCAAATTTACGTTTCAAGGGAAAAGGAATTTGTACGACAAAAGCATCATCTAATTTCGAATTCGTCTATTTGATCATCTTCGCTACGCTATCAAAATAAGCATCCTTTTGAGGCCAAAACCCATCTATGCAAAGGTCACTCCCAAGAGGAAATATGAGAGATCCCCAAAGTAAAAACTCCGTACGCTATGCTATTTCTCACAAACCTTAAACTCCATACAGTTTAGTCGTCTCCCAACGCTTCAAAGTTCATCAAAATTTGGTCTCACAATCGTCCATTTTCTAGGAGTGACTGGAAGTCCAATATAATATTCCCAAAATCTTGAGATCTCGAGGACGAAAATCTCCCATCTATAAGTATATGTAAGCATCTGAATTAAAGGATGTGAGGAATAATAGCGGGAAACATACAAAGTGACAGGAGATCTAAACCATCCCCAAAAAACATATTTGGTAATGTTCCACGTCAATCTCAATTCTTTCCAGAACAATTCCGAGACGGTAGGATCTCTTTCCTTCAACTTCACCTCCTCATCATATTCCGCAAAATCTTTTGCTATTGGATCTTCATGGACTTCGTCAGGAATAACATGATGTGGTTTCGTTACACGATCTGTTAGCTTGACGGCCTCTTCAGACTCACTCTCCTCTGCTTCCACCAAAGTCCGGAACTCATTGATAGCGCGGAGAGAATGGGAAATACGACTCAAAGTATTAAACAAAGCGACAAGTTCAGTTCGTTTCAATATCGGGACGTCCAAAGAATTATTATCGGTTTCAAATAAAACTTTCAGCGCTGCTCCGTAACCTGCGGTTTGGACTTTACCCCAAAGTCGACATTTATCACAACCTACACAATCCATGATTCGACTGATATTTCTGAATCGATTGCGGAAATCTTCTTTCAAACTTGGACCTTCTCCATTAACAAACATCAAGCTTTCATCGAAAATTCGAGTCTCCTTTGATGCTTTTGACATTAGAGTTTGCACCTTGGATTGGGTAAGTTGATCTTGAGCAGGGTCTCCAGAGCAGAAGGTGTAATCCTTAAGCGAGGGGCCAAGTTTTGTGACTGCTCGTAGAACAAGAGCGTAATTGAAGTAAAGATTCGAAACACGTTCCGGAAAGCCATGTAGGCGATCTTTGTAACATTCGACATTCATGCCCCATTCACCAGTAGTTTGATTCAAATACTCGTAACAGAGATGCGTGCTGATGGAAGTATGCATGCCAGAAATGACTCTATAGAAGACACGCTTCTCCAAACACTCATCTTCCGATTCAAGGCCAGTCTCTGCTACAAATGGAAGATTTGGGGAATGCTCTCGTTGTTCTTCCAATATGTGTTGACGACCATGTTGTTTAAGAACAGACTTGAGTTCATTTGCCGCGGGTTCTTTCAGAGACAATGGAGAGTGACCAAGGGATTCCGAATGTGGGAAGGATGCTTTCGAGAAACAATTCTCTCGATAAATGGCATCCCAAACTTGTTTTGCACCCTCACCAGCATATCCGGTAAATCTCTCCGGGTTGTCTACCAAACTCACATAATCTCCTTTTGATCCTGCGCCTTCATCATCCGGTACACAATAATCTCTCTCGTCACATTCATCATCGTATTCCACCACACAACTCTCTCCCACATCCTCGCCGAGCTTTCCTTGTAGTGGTTTCTTTGGACGCTCTTGTTGTACTTTCTTGCCCGGATGGCCGGCTTTTGGTCCTTCGAGTTTTCCCAATTCCTCTGCCCTCCATACTAGTGGTATATCTTCTTCATTGTCCAATGTATTTACGGCGCAGGCAATATTGCCACACATGCCATTCTCATCGTTCCAAAATGGACATTCCTTGCCGAATAAGTTCAGACGGTAATAGGCAAAGAAATCGGTGGTTCGTGTGAGGTCGTCTAGGGAAGGTGATATTTCTCGGTTCAGGTCATCGAGGGTAGCATATGTCGTACACGCATCCGAAACGATAGCTTTTGGGGAGATCTGAGTAATGGCATTAGACACATATGCCTGGTAAAAGAAAAGTAAAGCATACCGCGCAAACATCTGGACTTTGAATAGTTTTTGATTTGGATGAAGAATCAGAAGCTTCTACATGGGGAGTACAAGTACTCAAGAGAGTAAATAACCCCAAGTAGAATGCTCGAGCGGCGGTCTTCATGATGAGACTGACACTTGGCCTTTTGTTTGATATATTAGATGAATTTCATTCAGGCACAAGTAGAAAGCTTCGGAGTTTCCGAAGTAGGATGTTGAATTATCCAGAGATATGATAGGGTGGGAATGTGAGGAGGTTGATGTATTGAGAACCTATTTTGTCGATTTCTTGTAACTATGAAAGGAAGGTCAAGATAAAAATAGTTTCTATAGGATGGAAGAACAATGACAACCTTTCCGAGTCGATTCTTCTAGATAGTAAATTGAAGACACCTTTCAATAGACAAAAACAAATAAATGTAATGTAAAAGAGTGAAACTGTTGTTCTTTTGAATTTTGAATTTGATATTGATGTTCAATTAAATACACATAATCCCTCACTAGTGCACTAGTCAGGTATATAACCATATATGTTGATTTGAAAGCATATGATGATGTTTCGAGTATTTTTACAATCTGTCCATTTTAAAGGAGCCGGAGTGGCTCGAGAGTGGTTCGTTATCATTCAATGCATCCATCTATCGGATCTTCAGCCCGGGGATCAAACAGCAAACAGTGCCACTTAAAAAAAGCCATGGAATATGTATGTAGGTATGTAGGTATGTATGTATGTATGTATGTATGTAAGGTTAATGGAACATCTAACGGAACATCTAACGGAATATCCAACCGAAGATTCAACGGCCCGGATCATGGTGTTGATGGCATAAATAGACTCCTTCCGCACCATTAATAGAATTGCCTTTTACAATGTCTTGTACGAGATCTACATCTGAGGATGCCGGGTTCTATCCCACGGTTTCTTCTTCTATTCCTCACAATTCAAGACATTCACATTCAAAGGTTACTAGAGACCACGTCAATGGACATGCGTGAGAATCAAATGTTATCACATATCATCATCACCTCATATCGATAACATACGAAGTTCAACGAGCGTGATTACCTATCAAGTCCTTCGAATCATACGACTGTCTCCTCAGTCTCCTCATCTCATCTCACCAAGCACGGAATGACTGTCACACAATCACATTACATTGAAAACACATGTGTAGATATGATTTATTGTTTTTTTTTGGTAAATCCTTGCCTTCTAATGAGAGTGCAATCAATAACCTGAGAACCGTCACCCCCATTGTGCCCCCGCAAGCATCCTCCCGTTTTGCATGTCCTTATGCTGAACCTGCCACCATACATCATCGGATCCTCAGTATTGGTTTCTTTTCTGCTTTTCTACACTCCCTAGATCCATTGCAACCAGCCCTAAAAAGCCTTGCTATCTTTAACTTCCCAAGATGAACTAGGACTAGTATATAGCAGTGGAGATGATGTTAATTAATCCTGATCTAATACATCAAACGAATAATTGAAAACCATAAAGTGTAAGTCGTGTAAGTTAGGAGAGACATCAGACGTAACATCGTCAAAGCATATGTCCTCCTGTATAAGGTGTTATGCTGAATCAAGAGACTCGTCGAGATCGAGTTTGATAAAATGCAGCATATTTACTGTTGTTGAGTTGGTGGTTGATAATTGATTGATCTCCTGAATGAATTCATTAGCGGTCGATAAAGGTTTAGGGGGAGGGGGGTGTTGGTAACGTACTTGAAGAGCAGAATATGTGGTTCTGGCTCATGTACCTCATAATGTTCCCAGCCAAGACTCTATTTTCACCTGATCAGTTCCATTGCTTTTGGAGTTCAACTTTTCTCTACATACCTGTGTTATTCCCAATGCTCTCCATTCTTCCTCCCACAATAGCTTCAAGGTACCAGTCTGGGGATCATGGTATTCCTTTGGGATAACTTTCAGCATAGCTTTTGGTAGTTGAACATGTCGGTACTCGTATTGGTCGTCGGAGTATCTATAAGAAAGGATAAGTGTTTGCGCGATGGAAAGATTTGGACCCAAGGTTTGCGCCATGGCTTGTACTGACCTTGCGGAATAATGAATTGCATCAATAAACTCATCTAAGCGCTCCTTCTCGGCCTCGGAAAGTGGTCTCGCGTACTTATTTCTTCTGGTGTAGTCTATTTCGGCCATTGTGCTCTGAGTTCTATTCTATTCTTGTAGTCGCGATTGATGAATACTGTCAAACGTATAGGTGGGGCAACGACGCGGCAGAGAGTTATTTGGAGGTTGAATCGACAGACTCGGAGGTTGGATGATTGTTCGGTGGTATATGAGCTCTTGTCTTATCAAGACCGATGACGATTATATGATTGGCGCCGGCGCAAATGTATATGGTATTCGATGTAGGAAGGCGTCGAGGGGTTGATTGGCTTTAGATTGCGCTGCTTTTGCGGTGAAGAAAAGTATATGCGAAAGGCAAAGGGAAGTAATGGAAAAACTGATTGAAAAATTGTAATTGATTGAAGACAAAAGGATTCCTCAAGCAAATTGTAGTGACTGCAAACAACTGGTGTATTTGTGTATTGTATGTAACGTGTTGTGAGATTGGGTTGGTTGATTTAAGTTGCGAAAGGGTTTATTTTGTTATTGAGATATCAGAAGTGGACTCGGGAGGGGGGGGTGGTGTAAACAAATAGAAAAGGTCTTAGTAAAAAGTTCAGTGACTTTTTAGTTGTCGGTGTAAAGTGGAGTCCAGCCTTGTTGAAAGGTTGAAGTACAGCCTTGCTAGGTCCAGCCTTGTTAAGCACAGCCTTGTTCTATTCATTTACATGTGTCCAATCAAACCACCACTGCAGGTAGCATGGCATGACGGGACTTTGTGTTGCAGCCTTAGGCATCACTACCTTCTCTTGAACCGTCATGTGATATACAACCCTCCAATTCCAATTCATTGCCAGTACACTCTGAAGGTTTTATCGCTTCAATGGATGTTGGAAACTGTTGATGGATTGAGTTGAGTTGAGAATACAAATTGCAACTTTCCTTAAACCAAATCTCCCCAACATTGACATCCAAAGAAAATTCTTGGAATTACCCGTTTTTCATGATACTCATCCAATACTCAGATATAACGAATCTCATTGATCATTATCGCATCTTCATCCTTGTTGCGTTGTAAATCGGAGCAACCAAATCAAAAGATCATTACCCCTGCATATCTCCCCATCAGTACTTCGAAGTTTGTAAAGCTTCAGAACGCGCATATTCGGCTTTGACGCGTCCGCATTCTTCATTGGAATTTCGCATCAATTCGCAGATTTGATTCAAGTACATCTGGGAAAAAGTACACGAGGAGTCATACGAAACCGTACCGTACGATACAATACAATACAATACAATACAATACGACACGGCACAATACGATAATAAGATGGATCCAAAGAGAAAGGTTAATGGTGATAGTACTGCGGATCAAGATGATGCGGATCGCGCTGCGAAGAGAAGAAAGCTTCCCATTGTAAGTTTGCGCCCATTTTGTTGTTGGAATTGTTGCAATTCGATGTCGGAAAGAAGATTCGAAAGTTTGGGTGCATTGCTCGTGGGGTTTAAATAACTACCAGCTCTTTCTCCATTGGCGGCCAGGGAAGTGAGCCGGCGCACAACCACTTCTTCTTATACTTTCTGTCAATCATCCTTCATAAATGCTATGAATGCGAAAATGACAAGAGAACGAGACTAACAATGAATAGAATGGTGATCTAAGCCAAGGTCAGACACCAGAAACAACAACTTATTATGGATTGATACTTTTGAATCAACTGAGGACGGGTCTGGATAAACAGTAGGTTAAGCTCTCTCCAATGATTTCTTTTCGCAATAGATCTGCTATCTCACCAATCTTTGGTATGCGATGGAGGGGTTGTGTACGCACATTTGGCTATCACCACGATTATCACCTCCATTGCTTTAAATTCACAATTAATATCACTCCTTCAATCCTCAGTACAACCCACTAACCGCTTTATCTTTTTATAGGGGACGACCTTTCGCGACCAATTTCCTCACCCTCCCGGATAGAAAAGAATTCGCCGCCTATTATGCCGTTACGAAGATGCCAATCGCCTTTGACACTGTTCAAGAAAAGTTGGATAATTTTGCCTTTGCTACTTTATCTGAACTTGAGAGTTTCTTCAAGCGTTTGGTGAAAAATGCAAAGGATTACAATGAACGAGAATCTATAATCCATCGCGATGCTGAACGGATACGAAAGGCAGTCGTCAAATTCATGAACGACAATAATCCAGAATATAAGACAAATCCGGGAATGAAGTTAGAGCCTACGCCTATTGAAGTTCTCGAACCAATCGAATATAATCCGGGTTCTAAACCTGCTGGGTCTATACCAGCACATCCTAAGCATGTTGAGCCCACGCCCGTACCGATTGTGCAAGATGATAGTGATATAGATGCGGAAGGAGAGCCGGAAGATTTTGAGGCGGAAGAAATAAAGATTGAGCCACAACCAGTCATAAAACGAAGAGGTCGACCCCCAAAGAATCCCTTGGCACCACGTAAGAGTACTACTCCCGCTGTGTCCGACTCACAATATGCTGGTATTATCTTTGCGGGACTTAGTTTCCAACAAGCGCAAGAGAAGATTTTAGCAGATGTTCTCTCACATAAAGAAGACCCATCGTAAGTCAAATGAGTTAAACTATTAACCTACGCTAATACCCAGATCAGTGATGAGTTCTTTGAGTTTGAACCGTTTGTTTCATTACCGCCACGTAGTCTGAAGGACTATTATCAAGTGATTCCAAACCCACACTGCTTAAAGGATTTGCAAAAGCGTGTCAAAGGAACTTTTGGGGGGAAGAATGCCACGGGTGTTAGCGATTTTAAGTCATGGGCTGCGCTTGAAGAAGATGCAAGTTTGATATGGAAGAATGCATATCACTACAATGAAGACGGAAGTGAAATCTTCAATCTAGCAAGAGATCTTGAGGTATGTAACCGCCTTCTCACTTGCAACTTATTTATTAACATTCGTCAGATCTTTTTCAAGAAATCTCTGGAAGAAGCTAAGAAAGTTGTGCCCGAGCCCGTGATTCCAAAGATAAAAATTAATGTTAAAGCTCCCGAACCTACTCCAAAGATCACTTTGAGAGTCGGAGTTGCCAGAGCAGCGGACTCACCGGCTCCATTAACTAGTGGTTCCAACGGAACTGTGGCTTCCAAAGCCTCTTCCAACAGCGAAACCCGTAGAAACCCATTTGGTGGTTCCCACTCAGTTGCGACGCCTGCTCCAAGACTAGACCAATTAGAAAGAGCTAGGAGTATGTCAAATTCTGCAGCATCTCCAACCCTTTCCAAAAGTGTACTTGTAAAAGGCGAGGAAGCTTTACGCAATTCGCCTGCGCCAATTCAGTCCATTCCAAGGCCCATTAATCAAAGCGGTTCGACACCAACACCGGCTCCAAGTAATATGCTTCCACCAAATACACCCAATGCGTCTAATCAAAACTCGTATAATCAAGGTGGCTATGCACAATCATTTAATCACCAACCCGCAAATCTTGGTTTTGATTCCAAATTCAGGGCACCAGGGAAAAGTGAGTATAATTTTTATTTTGTACCCAGCTATAGTGCTAACAAAATTTAGATGCTTCTCATGCTATGATCACAAATCTGAGTATTGCAACTCATCCACGTCTTAATGTTTCTCGTCATTTCCATATGGATTTACCCCCATCCGCAACACTGGCGCAGCAATCTATCACGATCAACCTTCCTTCGACGCATTATTATCTTCAAATCAAACCAACAATCGCTCAAGCTTTACTCGAGCGTCAATATAAGATCTTTGTTACGTCTGGAGTAACTAGATTGCATGCTATACCACTCATACCAAATCATGGAGTCGATCCCCGACAACCTCTTTTTGAAGCTCGGCTTGTTCCTGGTGTTAACAAGATAGAAGTTGAATTGATTGCAGCCCTTCCTAAGGGCACAGTAAAGCCTGCTGGTGGGCCTGAGGTTGAGATAGAAAAGGTCACAGTGTTTGCTAATTTGATGAGAAATTGATAAGAGTATTGTTTTGTAATCCAAGGCTATGAGACTAACCTACGATAGCAATGGTAGGCGTTATTTTGGCATTCTGATTTCCTGAGTCTAAGATTAAATGTTAGGGGGCGTCTAAGAGGCCTATCGCAATTTTGTGATTTGGCATATGGTGAGGTTCGGCATTGTACAAGTAATTTATGTATCATAAGGAAATGGGGATGGTCTATGATATGATAATAGAGCTGTGTTAGATATCCAGTTCTGGAGTTTGAGAAAGGAGAAGAGGCACATGTCCTTGGCGCGCGCCATATAAGTACTTTCAATATTCAGTAGAAACATGAACAGCGAAGAAGCCCAGTTTCCCAATTATTAAGCCTTAGTTTCCAATATTCCACGTGAATTTGTCCAAGCCATCAGATATATGGTAGTCGGCCTTCGATGACTGGGCCCACTGGCTCTAGTTGTTCGCTGGAGGGCCAACCATGAATTTGGTTACCTAAGTATTGCACATGAAGTTGGTTATTATTCTGTTATTAAAGTGGACGTATACAACTTTCATCAAATTCAAGCCCGTTGACACTTCTATTCCAGACTAATTCTTAGAGCTTTCTTTCCATTGATCGTGCTTAGTGTTTTTGATGTCTTGACTGCAATTGAATCTCATTTTCCAGGGTCAAAAGGATCAGAATCTTCCAAAGTTTGGGGTTGTTGAAATACATGCCGGATAATTGGATATTCTGGCCACATCTCTACAGGCAACACCTCTGCTTTGATTTGCACGGAGGTACACAAATCTTGGTTCTCGATTCTTCTTCAATTCACGTAACGATTGAGACTGAGTATTTCAACGCTTCAGCGAGTATGAGCTTAGGAATCGACTTGATTTGGAGATTTATGGGAAGAGGTGCAGAGCGAGAGATTTGGGGGGCGAGAGGCTGGGGAACAAGAGATTGAGGAGGGAGGGAACGATGAATTGATTTCTGCAGATGCAGTGTCTGAAGTCAGTTACAACATTGGAGGTTTCCGTGAGGGTTCCAAATTTATCCCGGCTGCTAGACATGACTATTTGTTTTGTGTGAGTTGCTGTCGATGAGAATGGATATGCGATTACAAGAAGAGCTCGGCTAAGAGAAGGGGGGAGAAAGGGGGTATGTTGCAACGGTATATCACCACTCTTTTGTCAATATCAAGAACGCTGGCATTCTATACACTGATGAATCTTTGCTGCATCGCTATTCAAGCCGGTCGATATTATTTCTGTTCATGTAAATGATCAAACCCGAGGACCAATCTTAAATGATAAATCGCACAGTGTAATTTGGGAGGGAGTTGGAAACTTGGTGTGGCCTTTATAGCCGGGGATCCAATTATGAGAACTGCTTTCTTGAAAGGGGAGAACAAATTGCACATGTCGCCTTCCACGAGAAGCAGGTCGAAGAACCTAGACCCTTATCGCGGCCGCTAAAACATAAAATCTTCCAATGATGTTACCAGGGATGTTGAAAAGGTCTGTAGACTGCTCCTTTCTTGAAGGAGAAAAACATCCTGCATATCACCTTCCATAAATGTATTTGAAGAAATAGAGACGTTCCTATCCCACCTGCTAAAACATGAACACTTTGACTTGATTGCCAAGAATCGCGATTTACACATTATTCAGAAATGTAAATCAAAATACGCCGGCCAAGGTGAGAACAGCAGGAAGGTTTTTCATCATTACACCATTGCAACAGAAAGCATCAAGATATTAAGATCTAGCTTAAAGAAGTGGCTTTCTTAGGACTCATGAACTCGGAGACACGAAGGGTTCCAGTTCAGATGATGTGATTACAAGATGATCTGCATAGGACAATGAAATAATGTTGTATTTCAGCAAACAACCCCCCCGGAGTTACCTCTGCACGATGTTTGTTTCCGAGGACTGCCAAAGGCTTGAATTTGTACGAAGAGGAAAAACTCGATTTCCTAAAATGGTTTATCCACAAAAGACTCAGAAGATAATTTTCTCGCTAGCTATGAAGTACCCCTCCTCAATCGCTAACAGTGTAACTTAGGCATCTCTCCCACTGCAGAATATTCTTCTCCCAATCATGTGTTTTTCCTCTCCTGTCTCTACTTCTTTCCCTCCTTTTAACCACTACCCTCTTACCATTGACCGTTTCATCCCTAGCGTAAGCCATTTTCCCCTTGCTTACCACCCGTGCGTCGAGCACTCCTTTGTCACTCTTAACTATCCTCCTTCAACTTTGAGCATTTGTCTCAAGCCCTGGTGATTCAACATTTATTAAAGGTTTACTACGGCAATGTATGCAGCAGGACCCCTAATTGGCGAAGCGATAGTCAAGCGAGAGGGGGGAGGGTGAAGACCAGGAATTATGTATCAGATTGTAGACCCATTTGCAGTTGCTATAGTGATCGACCGTAGGGACTTTAGCACCTTTTAAGTCTCAGAAACTTCCCGTCTTTAGGTATTAAATCTTATTTATACGTTCTTAGATCTCATGGTTCCATTGGTCTGAGAAGATTGAGGAAGCGAGGTGCACACACGGTTTGCTTCGGTCGATCGAGATATTATGTTACCCTGATGAATTGTGCAATCGATACTCACCGAAGCTGTCTGTCAATGAGTAGAAGTCTTTATTGCATTTACACATATTCGTAATATTAAGGTCTTATAAAATTCGAACAATTTAATATTATTTAAAAGTCTAAATATAGTTACAAATTCAAATGAACTGTAAATGCAGATTGCTCTCTTCTCAGTCTGAAGGTTCATATACATGGTTCCAAAACCCTAGCCCTAAAGTATTACTAGGGGGGCGAAGTGATTATGGAGATCATCCAAGGAGATGTTTATCGATTGAATGCCAAAGAAAAGCAACTCAGATTCGAGAATAATAAGTAAAATGTTCAAGCAATCAGATGTTATATACTACTTAGTATCTACTTGCGATTGTTTGCAAGATTCTTCTCCTTGCTCCTCCGTTATCACCCCGCTATCGCTATCGGCAAAGAGTGAATTTTTATAGGCAGGTCAACCATGGGATTTCAATCATTCAGAAATTCTGAAGTTGATTGATGGTTCCACATTGTACAATTGAACATCAAGCATTGGGCGCGGTAAATATGATAATGGAGTCAAGGGACCTGAGTGATTCCTATAATAGCTTAGTAAAGAGTAAATGCCTAGGTAATAAGAAAAGCTAGCAATTTTTTGCTTGTCGTGAAAATTTCTATTGAGAAAATCACGTGTAGAGTGGGAGCGAGGCGAAAGGGCACGGACGAAGAAATTAGCTCAATGAAAAATCCCACTCGATTTTGGTAAATTTATCTTCTCCCTCCCCGCGATCAAATTTCAAATTTCTTCTTTTTTTTCCCTCCTTCCATACCGTCTTCTTTGAAGTTTTTTATTACCATAAATTCTTCTTCTACCCCAATACATTCTTCAAGATGGCCGACGAAGTTTACGAGGGTGCCATTGGTATCGATCTTGGTAAGATAAGATTTTTCTTCAAATTTTGAAGATTGTGGATGAGGGGCATAATTCTCTTTGTCGAAATCTTCAAAAATCTCGCAATTATTCTTCAATAACAATAACGAATACTAATCATCTACGACGCGCAGGAACCACATACTCTTGTGTTGCCGTTTACGAGGGAACCAATGTTGAGATCAGTACGTATTCCTCTTCTCCCGGAAAATCGATTTCGCAAATCGGGCTTCGACAACCGAGATTTTATACTGATCGATATCACCAGTTGCCAACGAGCAAGGTAGCTTTACCACCCCATCTTTCGTTTCCTTCACCGACAAGGAGCGTTTGATCGGTGAGTCTGCTAAGAACAATGCCGCCATGAACCCAAAGAACACCATCTTTGATATCAAGTCAGTATCTCGACTTTCGCGACGACAACAAGGTATTAATGGATAAACAGGCGTTTGATCGGAAGAAGATTCGATGACCCCCACACCACAAAGGTATTTACTCGATTTTATTTCATCAAGATTCTCAAAACTCCGAATATGTTGGATTTGGGAACGAAAATTCTTCATTTTCTCCCGGATGTCTTGTATCAAAAAGCAGTTACTAACACATTCTCTAGGATATTCAATCATGGCCTTTCACCGTTGTTGACAAGGATGGATCCCCATTCGTTCAAGTTGAGTATCTCGGAGAGGAGAAGACCTTCTCCCCACAAGAGATCTCATCTATGGTTTTGACCAAGGCAAGTTTTTCACACCCCACTCCTCGGTAGCGAGTTTGCTAACAATACTTGAATTACAGATGAAGGAAATCGCCGAAGTTAAGTTGGGCAAGAAGGTCGAGAAGGCCGTCATCACTGTTCCAGCTTACTTCAACGACAACCAACGTCAAGCTACCAAGGACGCTGGTGCCATCGCTGGTCTTAACGTTCTCCGTATCATCAACGAGCCTACCGCTGCTGCCATCGCTTACGGTCTCGGTGCTGGAAAGTCCAACAAGGAGCGTAACGTTCTCATCTACGATCTCGGTGGTGGAACTTTCGATGTTTCCCTCCTTAACATCCAAGGTGGTGTCTTCACTGTCAAGGCTACTGCCGGTGACACCCATTTGGGAGGTCAAGATTTCGATACCAACCTCCTTGATCACTTCAAGAAGGAGTTCACCAGAAAGACCAAGAAGGACTTGTCAAACGACCCCCGTGCTCTCCGTCGTCTCAGAACTGCTTGCGAACGTGCTAAGAGAACCCTCTCCAACGGTGCCTCCACCAACGTTGAGATCGACTCCTTGTTCGATGGTGAGGACTTCAATGCTCAAATCACCCGTGCTAGATTCGAGGACCTTAACGCCAAGGCTTTCTCCGGTACTTTGGACCCTGTTGGACAAGTTCTTAAGGATGCCAACATTGATAAGAGCAAGGTTGACGAGATCGTTCTTGTCGGTGGTTCTACCCGTATCCCAAAGATTCAAAAGCTCTTGAGTGAGTTCTTTGACAACAAGAAGTTGGAGAAGAGCATCAACCCTGATGAGGCTGTTGCCTACGGTGCTGCTGTCCAAGCTGGTATCCTTTCCGGAAAGGCTACCTCTGCTGAGACTGCTGATCTCCTCCTTTTGGATGTCGTCCCACTTTCCCTCGGTGTTGCCATGGAGGGTAACATCTTTGCCCCTGTCGTTACCAGAGGTCAAACTGTCCCAGTATGTAAAACCTATACAAATTCTTTCAAAAGCATTACTGACTCATCAATTCTAGACTATCAAGAAGAGAACCTTCACCACTGTAAGTTTTACTTTCTCTATGCATACTTCTGATTCTTCAGCTCCGATTCAGTATTTGGCCCGGTTTGATTGTTCAACCATTTCCGATTATTTGAGCTTCCTTGATTATTTCACTTTGTCTGATTATTCGGATCTTTTTGAATACCTGACTTGAGTTGAATGTTCGAGTTTGTTTCAATATCTGATTCGGTTTGAATATTCGAATTGGTTCGAGTATTTGACCTGGGCTGAATATCTGACTTGATCCGAATGTCTGAGCCCTCGAGATTATCACACGTGATTTCAACAATTCACGTGACCTGAATGTCTCACGTGTCTTGGACATTTGACTTATACATCAACCCCCTTTGTACTTCTTGTATGTTTTAAGACTCTTTAGACCCTTGCTAATGCCCTTATAGGTCGCGGACAATCAGCAAACTGTGCAGTTCCCCGTTTTCCAAGGAGAGAGAGTTAACTGCGAAGATAACACTTCCCTCGGAGAATTCACCCTCGCCCCTATCCCACCAATGAAGGCAGGTGACGCAGTTCTCGAAGTTGTCTTCGAAGTTGATGTCAACGGTATCTTGAAGGTCACCGCTACTGAGAAGACTTCCGGACGTAGTGCCAACATCACAATTGCCAACTCCGTTGGTAAGCTTTCATCTTCCGAGATCGAGAAGATGGTTGCAGATGCTGCTGAGTTCAAGAGCAGTGATGATGCTTTCAGCAAGAGATTCGAGTCCAAGCAACAACTCGAGTCATACATTTCAAGAGTTGAGGAGATCATCTCTGACCCAACTATGTCCATCAAGTTCAAGCGTGGTAACAAGGAGAAGATTGAGTCTGCTTTGAGCGATGCTATGGCTCAACTCGAGATTGAGGACTCCACTTCTGATGACTTGAAGAAGAAGGAGCTCGCTTTGAAGAGAGCTGTCACCAAGGCCATGTCCACTCGTTAAAGTGTGATTTGAGTTTTGAGTGGTGGAGAGGAATGTGGAGGAAGTTATTGATGCATATGAGTTCATGACACGGATGCAATGGACTGGACCCTCTGGTCACAGGCTCATATTGGGTTTATAAAAAGTCACTTATCCGTTATTTGCATGGTCGTCTGGCTATTTTACGGTTCTGATATTTCTTTGACGTTTGTCTACAGGCATAAAAAGATTGTCCGTAGACCAAGGGGTGTTAATAAGCAAAAAAATATCAAATTGATCACGTTAAAAACTTTATATATGTTCCAATTGTATGCTCTATTGTGTTGATGTTGCTAAAGCAAATCTGGGAAAGGTCATGACGAGGAAAGTGTTCCAACTCAATATTCGAATGTCTGTCTTGATTTGAGACTACAAGCGCTTCGAATGTGGTCTACATTACAAGGAGGTAAAGAGATAAATTCAAATCTCATGTTTATGGTGTAACACTGCTTTTTATTCAAAGATACGGGAATGTCTGTATTACATTAAAATGATGGGGATTGCTGTGGCACAATCTATAGTACAAGAAATATGAATCATAAGAATACACGGTTTTAAACAAATGAGACTGTTGATGCATTCAAACCCCCAAATTCAAGAATGAAAAACACGACATCAACGTCCATGTTCTTCGATTATTTAATAGCATGATTTCCTTATTTCTCAATGAACCAGGTACTCTCTGATCCATTTGATTTCTGATCAAGCAACCAGCTCACATCTGTTGCTTGTTATTGTCTTCAAAGTCTTTCCGTCGCCACCGCCACCAGGCTTCTATACCCCATAATCTCGCCTGTTCTAGAGTAGCATCCTCAAGAATGTCCATTAGAGCAGGTCATATTTCAAACACAGTGCTCTAGGTGGATAATGACTGACTGGGTGTGGTAACGAAAATCTTCAATCCAGCAATTGGAGGCAACTTCTGTTACGTATACCTCGAGAACTCGGAATTTTCCTCTGTAGTTACAGTCGGATAGTGTTTGGAATAGAAGATCAAGTTTGGAGCATTGCAATAGGGTGATTGTGATGAGCGAATCGAATATAGGAAATGTGAAAAAGATGGGGAGAGGATTCGCAAATGACGAGTCGAGATCAAGATCGAGGGTTTATTTTGAGGTATGCGGGGTGTATGACGAAAGAGGAGGAATGGAATATATAGTATATGCGATGAACTTCAAAGGAAATATAGATCAGCTAATAGGGGAGAGAGTGGAGGTGGTTGGTGATTACCTCCTGCGTGATAGAGGTAGTATAGAGAGAGAGATGGTAGGCTTGAGGATGTGGTCTTCGGGGAGGGTGAACATGTGCATATTCTTTGTACCAAGACTTCGCATAGAATGGCGGAAATTCAGGGGGAGCAAGAACCATTCGGGTGAGGATTTCAATTAGGATTTCACAAGGAAGGCCGTTGAGGCTGCTGGTGGATGGTGGAATGGATGTCATAGTAGAAATGCTACCAATCATTTTTGCAGATTGTAGATGAGGACTATTGAAATAACTGAAACAGATGCATTTGCCTTGGATATAAGAAAAGACATAAATATATGTTGTCATTTACTAATTTATAAAAGACTATGATGTTTCAGATAATAGTACACCTTGCTGTCGGGTAAGTCAACCCAAACCTCTCACTCTTCATGAAACTAGACGAACGTAGCTGTACAATTCGGTAGAGTTTTACCATCTTAACAAAAATGCGTATGTTCAACATGCATGCGAGTATATGGAAATCATACAATGAGATTCTCCCCTTTTAGAGCTTTAGGAGCAGCATTCTACTCATTAGCCTATGCATGGACGGAACAAAATAATAACACCAAAACAGCACACTCCTACATTTGATGTGTAGGAACATATCAAATCAGATAATCAAAACTTCAAAATTGAGAGTTAAATAAATGTGTTCAAAGAAATTGCTTTCGTGACCATCTGAAGATCATGTGTACTGACTACAAATTATAGTCATTATAAAATGTCAATATGTACCTAGGTAGGTACTCAAGTGCTTTCAAGATATATGCCATTCGAGGCCGTCTCGCTGACAACTGAAGCTCGCTCAAACGCACGTACCAATCCCCGCAATATGCAGATCCATTAAGGCTGAAATATTATTTTCAAGACAGACGGGGCCTCAATCCCGCCTTGTCTAAAATTCTCACAATCACAATTCATTTCTCAATTGTTCCTCACATTTCTCACAAAATGCCACCTCGTATATCTCTCCGTTCTGCTCAAGCATTGAGACGTAACCTTCTAAGTTCCAATTCACAAAATGTATCAATTCTAGAGATACGACCCCTCCAATTGAACCTACCCACTCGATATCAAAATACCCCTCACTACCGTTCCCTGAGCAGCAGCTCTTCTCTCCAATTCCAATCTACCCCAACACTTCTCAAGAAAAAGGATAAGGGTAACAAAAACTCTTCATCCGAATCAGAAAGCTCCTCCTCTACCTCTTCCTCCGCAGCAGCAGAAGATAATGATCCTTTTGATTTTTCCACACTACAAGCTGGGATTGACAAATCTCTCGAGAAACTCAAGAATGATTTAGGGAAATTACGAACTGGAGGAAGATTCAATCCGGAGGTATTAGAAGGACTACGAGTTAAGTTAGGGAAAGATGCGAAAGAAAGTTTTCGGTTAGGTGATTTGGCGCAGGTGCTGCCGAAAGGGGGACGAAGCGTCGTTGTGCTTGTAGGAGAGAAGGATGTATGTTGATTATTTCTTCTTTTTGTGTTCTACATACTTTTCTTCTATGTTCTCCACGTCCCATATCTTTAACAACGAATACAAACTAACCCTCAAACCAGCACATCAAACCTATCCTCTCCACCATCCAATCCTCCACCCTCTCCCTCCAACCCACACCCGATCCACACAATCCTCTCGCCTTGAACATTCCTATACCACCACCTACCAAAGAGTCCCGCGATGCAGCACTACAAGCAGCTTCAAAAGCAGGAGAAATAGCTAGCAATGGGGTGCGTAACGCAAGAGGAGCTATGCAGAAAAAGTTAAGAGCGATGGAGGTAAAGAAAACGGTTAGACCTGATGATTCAAAGAAGGCGCATAAGGAGATGGAGAAGGTTGTTGAGAAAGGGAATGGAGAAGTGAAGAAGATTGTTGATGCAGCAAGAAAGGGAATGGAGCTGGCTTAAAGAATTAGGGGGGAAGGGTTGTCAGACGAAGGGAATGAAGTTATTAGAAGAGTTAAAATGGTCTCGGAGAGAGATGCATGTTCTAAAAGATTTTACAAGCGAGGACTGATGATATGGAGATTTAAAAGTTGAATTTTTGTCGGTGTATAATCTTTTGTACAATACCATTTTTATATTTTTATGAATACACTATATAGGACATAGAATTAACCTATATCGTAGGTCCCTTCGCCTTTTTTATATTGGCTACCTCATCCGCAGGTAACATGCTTTGTAGCTTTTCCGCAAATGACCTCGAGTCATCTTGCAAGAAAGTCTCGTTCTTCCTCGAGAGCCTTTCAATTTCACCATAAATGTTTTTCTTAACATCTCCTGGTTTTGGATACACACCCGCAACCATTTCCTTCAAAATTGCCTCTTTCTCTTCCTCCTTCAATCCCTCAACCTTATAATCTTTATGAACCTTCCACCTAACCTCATTTCTCCATGCCTCCTCCCCATCCCTCCATTTCTCTAATGTTTCCTTCTCCTCTTTGCTCTCAAATACCGTACCCATACCCCTTTCCAAATTCGCCAAATGTCTTTCCGGCGGGGTCGGTACATCTCTTTGTGCCAATGTTCCGCTCACAACTTGCATCTTATAAATTATCGATTCCTTCAATCCGTTTGTACTCGAACTTGTCGCAATTGCCGGGCCCCAACTCTCCAAATCAGACATTGAGGTGACTGGATTATAAAAGACGAACTCTCCTCCCTCTTGACTATCCAGGTACTGTTGTTCTTCAACTGTATATGGAGGATCATATTCATCTAATTCCACATCTGCGGGTTTAGGTCCTGCACGGAGACGAGGTTTTCCTCCGCGTCCTCCACGGCCCCCTCGTCCTCCGCGTGCAGAAGCTCCTCCTGCACCACCAGGTCCACTTCTCATACCTCCTCTTCCAGCTCCGGCTCCAAGTCTTCCAGTACCAGCTCCTCCATAAAGCGCACCCCCTCGCCCGCGATAATTGGGACTATGACGGGCACCAGGTGCTCGTGGAGCACTATCATCGATACGGCGGGAAATAGTAAAGGTTTGACCAGGAGGAGGACGTGCTGCTAGTGAGCGAGCATCGATTCCACGGGAGGGTTGTGATGCGAGTGAGGAAATGTCGGCTGTGGCAATGGAGCTGCGTTCTGCGCGAGTGGAACGTGGTTGGCCTGGTTATTGTTAATTTATTATGGCTCTTACACATGAGCTGGGGTTCCAGGTTCACTGCTTCCTGATCATGCTGAGCGCTCAGTGAAGCTTCAAAGCTTCTGAAGAAAGTTAGAAACTTACTATTATCATCACCCTTCCCCTCCTCACTCCTCCTAACAGAACTACTAAAAGCCCTCAAACTCGCCTTAATGCCCTCCGAAACCCTCGTCAAATCATGTCCCAAAGGTCTGGCACCTCCAATCGCTGATTGCACATGCCGTGTAAACATGATGTGTAGCGCTTCTTGTCACTTATCAAATCGTCCTCTCTCTCCCCTCTATCAATCCGGACTTTCTAAGAAAATATTATGTTTGCCTTAGGTATCAATGCATATCAATCAGTGAATTTAAACGCTAAAAGCATGAGGCTATCTGCACGGTTGTTCAATGTAAACAAGGCAAAATAGTAGCCTCTCACAAATCCTTTAATATGCCCCGATCGATTGTTCAACAAATTTCCTATCAAAATCCCCGGAACAGTTTTTTTTTTCGAAATCATAAAGGCCTGAAGTTTTTGGAATCGCGAAGAGAATTAAACTTCCTGCAAAAGCCCCATATTTGCTAGCGCAGACAGACGTACAACAAAACTTTTGGAGACAGTGACCCCCCACGTTTTCTCAGCCTTGGATTGTTTAGGATATCAACAACATACTACCACATCGATACTTTATTTTGAGAATATTGTTTTCGCATACGGCCCGCAACTTGCTACGAGTATAACAGAACTAGATTTTTTTTTTGGCAGAGAAGTAGACGCGGAACTATATATTTGCTATCGAACACCCACCAAACTCAACATCAAGTCAATACCACAAAGCACGAATTCATCTTATTATCTTCCTTCAAGCATCTCACACTTACTATGCTCCGCCGCGCCCCAACAACCATTACTCTCACCACCGAGGACATAGCCATCTACGAAGACTCCCGGCAAGCCGAACGTGATGAACAAGCTGAGCGGGAAGCCATGGCAGCAGCAGCACGCCACAGAAAAGCAAGACAGAGACAAGATTTTGGAGCTGTCAAGGGGGACAAATACAGAGAGTTGCAGGCGATAGCTGCGCAGAGGAGAGTTGATGCTGCGAGGGAAAGAGCTGCTGGGAGGGGACTGGATATGGAAGGGGATGGGAATGCGGAAAATGAGAATGAAATAAGTGAGGATGAGGACAGACAGATTTTGAGAGAGAGAGAGGAGAGGGCGATGAGGGAGAGACTTAGGGAGAGGGAAGGACAGAGACCTACTAGGGTGTTACAGAGAGCAAGGGAGGAGAGGGAGTAGAGGAGTAGAGAGGAGAGGTTGGGATTAGGCGGTGGGAACGGCAGTGCGTCGGGGAGATGATCTGTAGTGATCAAATGTGGTGGCTTTTTGTTCAATAATTTCATGGATACGTGTGGGGAAAGTATAGGTTGTGGATATATTTGAGTATATGGATACTGGAGTATATTTGGATTATATGGTTGGATGCAAAGGCGCAATGGAGTCACACCTTCGATGGACGAAATAAATAATGCTCCCAAAAAGTATGCAATTCGAAATATGAACAAGGCGGCTTGCTCATCGGAATTTATTTGAAACATTAAGCTATCTTATAATGGCTCGAAAAACCACCTGGTTATTGAAAATCAACATGAACACTGAAAATTGCTATATCCATTGTGTGATATCCTACCCGTCTAGAGCATTTTCATTTCCATTGCTTAGCTATTTACAACTTCAATCATCTCAACTCTCCCAAATCCCTCCCCATGTGTGCATCTCCAATCATGCATCCTCATTTTAAACGGACTTTTACTCCTGCATCCTCATCAGCCCTTCAATCATATACAGCTAATACCTCCGTTTATCCCAACCGGGTCTTGATATCCAAAAGCCCAAGACTGCCTTGCCTGTATCTCCAACTTGAAACTTGAATCCAAAAATCAAAACACTGCTAGAAGATAACATGTTTTTACATTGAAAGTGCGCATGATACAGATAGAGACCAGAATGTCAGACCATGGCAAGGAGAGTGGAAAGGCCATGGCGAGATTTTATCAGATATTAAAAGCAAGTTATTCGATTAGGACTCTCGATCGGAGAATGGATAGAGAAAGGAGTCTTACATTATACTGTACACCCTGCAAACATTCACCCCGTTGAAACCTTGAAGGAACCCGACCAATTAAGCCACGGAAGCCAAACATCTAAGCACATCATATACAGTTCACAAAACCAAATGAAGATGTTGATTCATCTGCATTTATTAACTAAGTAATATGGAGTATAGGTTTACTCAGTCAGCATCTTATAATTCTCCCATCCTCCCTTTTAGAGAATCATTCAAAGGAAAAAGGAAGCCCAAAATGCCTCCGTTCTCGTCATGATCGATTTCAACCATGTGGCAAAAACATGCTCTCACAAAAACGCCTCCATTTTCTCCTTCCTTCCGGGTGTATACCTCCTGAGAAGAAGCCAGCCAATCCAGCCCTCCCTTATGTACAAATTTGCGAAATCATCCATAACCGAGACGCCTTTTCGCTAAATGCAGATCAATTGATGCCAAAGAAAAAAAAATCTGAAGTAAAAAATATAAAGAGAAAGGAAAGAAATTTGGTCTTCAATTCTATCAAGAGAATGAAGGTTTCGGTTTAGGTTTGAAGTTGATCTTGATGGTTGTCTTCTTGGGTACCACCGGCGCATCAGCAGAAGTCGGAGGTGCCTGCGAAAGACCTTGTGCTGAATCTGGTAAAGGTTTTCTGCCTTCGGGGAGAGGTTTTCGAATAGTTGATGAGCCCGAAATTGAACTTGTCGACTTCTTGAAGTTGGAAGATGTGTGGATTGACGAACTAGATGAGGTAGAAAGGGCTGGACTAGCCCTAACCGGCTGTGCAGATGAAGGTCTCGGGGAAGGTCTCGGAGATGGTCGTTTTGGGTTCGAAGTGGACTGGGATGACGATTGAGATTGAGATTGAGATGATAATGAAGCTTTTGCTGCAGGGTTGGGGGTGGACGCAAGAATCTTTTTCAGCATGAATGGAGGAATCTTGAGCTTTACCATCTTTCTCTGTTTCTTCTCCCTGTGTAGCGAGTTTGAAATCTCATAATGTTTTCTATCTTTATGCAATGAGCTAGAACCTTCATATTGTTTCTTGTCCTTATGTAGAGAATTGGAACTCTCTGCAATATCAGCCGGAAGAGGTCGTTTAGGTGGTTTCATATCACCGGATGAACTAGAAAATTTAAGTGAACCAGAAGATTTCGGTGCTACTGAGGGAGGATGCGTAGAGCTAGAATGTTTCGATCCACTTGAAGAGTTTGAAGAAGGCTTAGAAAGTCCAGATGTCGATGCTGAGGAGCCTGAAAACTTAGGAATTGCGGATGATGATCCTGAAGAGGCTGAAGACCTGGGAATTCCGGATGACGAAGATGATGCTGCTGAGCTGGAATGCTTAGGGACCCCAGAAGATGATGTGCCTATCTTAAGCCCACCGGATGAGTTGCCAAACTTAAGAGCAGGTGAGTTATTAAGCTTGATAGCAGATGGTGACCCAAGCTTAATGGCAGATGTCGGGGTGCCAAGTTTAATAGCGGATGGATTGTTGAGCTTGTGAGCAGACGAACTGCCAATTTTCAACTTCAGTGGCAGCGATGGTCTTTCTAGCGTTGGTGCCTGAACGGGTTGAGCGACGGTGGGAGTTTCTACTGGTGGATGAGGTGTAGGAACAGCGGCGGGTTTGATCTTGCGAACTTTGGTCCGAACTTTATCGGTGTGTTTGAAGACCAATCGACCCTATAAATGATTAGTATGGAGAACGCTACCATTAAAAACATCATATAACATACCTTGCCACGATGCTCGACCTTCCAATAACGAGGTAACCTTAGCTTCAAGGTCAAAGACTCCTTGGGATAGCAGAACATTGTGCAAAGTTGAAGGAAATCCATTTGTTCTGCCACTGTGATAACAGGAGAGAGAACAGCTTTCCACAAAGCATTCTTCAAATCAGTATTTCCTCCGACTTCCAATTTGAGTGAAGCCAGTGCACCAATTACGTTACTGCGCTCGGCTTGTTCCTGACGTGCAGTCGTGGAAGCTTCTTCGATAATCAAGCCATCCTTCGCTACAGGAGCGGCAACTCGTTTGTTTTTGTATTCGCCAAGCCCAAGGACTCCCAGTCCATAATAGAACACCTTTGTCAGCTCGCTTCGAACCCAGGGTGATGGATCTGTGCTCGCAGCAGTCACAAGTAGACACGCTACAGCAGTGCTCTTCAAAAATCCAAGGTCGGCAAGTGCCCAAGCAGCCTTGATTCGCACACGTTGAGCACTGCCATCGTGAAAGTATTGAGCAAAGTCAAGTGCGTCCACTGGTATCACACCAGCGTTCATCAACTTCAGCTTACACTCTATGACTGTGATTGTGTAGATATTCTGGTAAGAATCTAGCCACTCATCCATCCTACTATATCTGTCCAGCTCTTCCAAAATTATCGTTCGATAATCTGTACTTCCTGCCTTTCCTCCAGTTTCTTCAGCGTCGTCAAGTTGAAGCACGTCATTATTGACGCCCTTTGCACCAGGAATCAAAGAGTTTGCCAGTGACTTTAAAATGTTCGCAATCTTGAAACTGTCTGAGTAGGGGTTGTTTCCGTTATCGTTGAAGCGAAGAGCTTCAATTATGAACTTTTGGGCTGTTGAGGGACAAGTAGAATCGTACATGCTTCTGATCCTTGACACTGCCTCAATAATAGCGCATTCAATCCAGTAAGCTTGCTTATCAGAAAAATCGTTTGCCTTGGGCGTTTTTGCACCTGGAAAATAAAAGAATTCATGGTAAGCTTTTTCGAGATGCTTAAGGCCTATCCATTTTACATCCTTTTCTACCGCGTGCTTAGCAAGAGATTTTGCAGCCATTGCTCGAATGCCATAGAAGTAACGCCTGTCCATTAATGTTCTAATAAGGAACGTAGCAACGAGTGGATGAGGAGGAGCATTGTCAAGGTATGCCATAGATTCGTATTGAGCCGAGATATCGCGATCTTGTTGAAGCTGGGAAACATACATGTATGCTTCCATGCCAGTGAACTTCTTGTCGCAAATCCATTCAAAATCGGCGTCGACACGAATCCACTCATATGATTCAGCTTCCATCTTCGCTTCTGTAATCGGATCCCAATCTCGCAAGCCCCACTCTTGCATATCTTGCGGCGACTGCAGTACATCCCCTAAACAATAAATGAGAGCGTCGTCATGATTTTCGAGACCATCCATAGCGGTTCCCGCATTTGCACGTTCCTTCATACGTCGATTGCGCTTGAGACGCTTGTACTTTGTATTGTACGGAATTTCAATTCTTGATGTCTTCTCTCTGATCATAACGATATGTTCATAGGGTGTACCATCAGCCTCATGAATTCGAATGGTCAACGGTCCAGTGAATGTACTTTGTGCTTTTGGTTGATTTACTCCACTATCCGACTCCTTGAAAGCTCTGTAGAAGCCATCCTTGTGCAATTTAGGTTCCGTCTCCAGGTGTGCCTGAGTTTGTGTGATCGTCATTTCCACACATAATCTCTTCTTGTTAAACTTTTGGGTGATAGTAAAGTGTGGACATCCCGAGCTATGAACCCATTGAGTGAAGAAGGAATCAGTATCTCTGTACTTGGTGATTTTCTCACAACTTTTGCGGAACCCTTCTGTCGATATTGTAGAATCGGTGCCTCCATTAGCATTTGCGTTAACAATCATCTTAGAAATGACTCTTGATATACCAGTGCCTCCTTGAGCTTTCGCGATACGCTTGTCCAGGATAAAAAGAACAAGAGGAGCTTTTAGCTCCATAAATTCTCGGAAATCATCACATACATCCACAATCTCACCAAGGGCGTGCAGGGACGGTCGGTCAATATCCAACTTGACAAGTCGTTCTGTATTCAGTTTTTGACGAAACATGAATTCGTTGTTTCCACAAAGATTTTTCATAAAAGTGTTTGTCATGAAATGAGAAATGCCGGCGATGAGCCATCTATCGGAACGATGATCTGGCACAATACCAACGCCAACGTATTGGCTAGCAATGGCGTGGACCAGCTTTCTGACAATGTCCATCTCTGGATCGATAATATCTTCCGGGAATAGAAGTCGATTACTGCAAATAGATAGAGATGCGGTGTGTTCCGTGTCATTTACCTGGTCATCAACGAAGACGAATTTTGACTCTGAAAATGGGAAACTGCCCAAACTAAGTACAAAGTGATCAATGGCATGAGCCAATGGTGCACAAGTATTCCTCAATTCCTCAGATCTTCTGGGCAGGCAGTAGCCATATATTGCAGTTGACTGACCTTGCCCAAGTCGTTCTTCATCTTCGCCCTCTCTATATTCTGACAAATCGACTTGTTCAAATGGACCAATGGAGAAACCTACATGCGTTGCAGCTATATCAGAAGTGCATTGAAATGATACAATCTTTTTGGAACTATCATCCAAATCAATCACTTCATCGACTTGTTCACCAGAACAGATCACTGCCATCTCGAGAAGCTTCTCTTCGTCGTTGAGGAAGACTTCATCAATGTCTGTCTTCTGAGAAGCTGCATTTGTATGTCCTGATTTGTGGTTGTGGATGTTGGGTCGTCGCTTGAGTGCATCTCCAAGGGTTCTTGAACACTTGATGGAAATATCCCACGAACATCTCATCGCTGAATCATCAACACAGGGGAAGATACAGCATGCCACGCCTCGCTCTATAGAATGTTTGGTATAAACATGAGGGAATCTCACATCCCCCTCCTCAACTCCTACGAACTGTAGGCCATCTCGAATTTGTGTAGTAACGAAAGGAATAGTGATAGTCAAAGGCTTGAATCTAGATGCCTGTTCCGCAGCCGTCTTCGCGGCAAAAACAGGAAGAGGAGCTGAACCTCCTTCAAGCGCAACTGACGAGTTACGGGCTGCAGCGACACCACCAGCACGTTGAGTGACCGGAGTTGCTGCCTTTTCCGAGAATAGATCAATTTCTTCTATTTTCACACTATCCGGTAGCTCGATCTCTATCGTACCTTCTAGCTTGTTGTCCGAAGTCATGAACTTCACTCTTTCGCTTTGCATCTTATGCGATTCTGCATCCCATGAATAATACTCGGGGACTTCCAGTTTTTTGTGAGGATCTTCGTACGAGAAAGACGCAACCCGGCCATTCACCAAAACTTCTCTTTGTGGTATAGAGCATTGTCGTGCATGTATGTGTATGGTCTGAAGTTCTTTTGTCTGTGGAAGAATTTCAATGTGGGTTTTACCCCGCAGACTCTTCGTCGAAAAATCAATTTCGAGCTCGACCTTTTGATGCACTACTATGAAGCCATAATCCGCAGGGTCTTCCGTCGCGGTTGGCGCACCTTCACGGCCGTCGTGATTCAGTAATAAAGCAGGCATTTTCGAAAGGATCTTATCGTGTTGCCACGTATCTTATGGTGAGTTCGATTGTTCTGATTTGATTTGAACGAAGCACACCACTAATATGTGATTTATGCGACTAAGATCTTGCGCTGGCTGGTCTCCCGAAGGCGAGAGCCAGCAAGACTTGAAACTGTGCCGAACCAAACTACCTCCCGCGTATGTTATCCTCGCTATGCCTTATTGCTAATACTCTCGTTGTGCTGCGGACAAGTCACGATAATGCGCCGCAGGAATAAAGGGCGTCGTTGTTCGTGGGATCGAGAGAATCGCAAGTCGTGGCTTGTGAGATTGTCGATTAGGTAGTTGGACTTGCACTTCTAAAAGCGGAAAAGTTGATCTGCCAAAATCGTGGCCGTAAGAAAGTTGGCAGAAAAATTACAAGCCGAAAGAGGGGTGTTGGAAAGAAAGTGATCGTTATGATAATTATTAAACTCTAGGTAGTGTGCAGCTATCGTGTCCCACCAATGACGAAGGTATCAAACTCTAGCTTGTGCGCGCATAAGAAATTTTGACGAAGAAAAGTTGCGACTACGTGCGCAAACAATTCCTAGAGGTACAATACAGTGATATCGAAATCGTACGGACGTGAAAACGGCTGTCGCAGTTGTTGCGCATCGCCTTGATATTATTTATAATGGTGTCGAGGAACGCGAGGCTGAGGGTGCTGTAGCTTTAACGCGCTAAGCGATATGCATCTGTAGAAGCGCCGCGGCTCCGCTTATTCATTGAACATCACAGGTACGGGATAGACAACAATTCATCTCTTAAATTTGGATAGTATTTTGTATTGTGTATATACATAGCAGTCTGCCAACTCATTTTCATTTCATTAAAAGCTGCATCGTTCACCTCGTATAGTGGTCTTAACGCCGGAATTTGTCGATATTATATTGGTAGATCAACAATGATCCAATGAATCCACGATCATGATGTTTACTTCAAGTCAAAGGCTAGGTAGTGCATCTTGATTCTGCTCATTTTGTTCTCACGGCCAAACTACATTTCTCCAATCACTCCTTCAAAGCTTCCTTCTCACACTCAAAAAAATACTCTGTTGAACCCAAAACCTTATTCCAGTGCCTCATTTCTTCCTTCACCTCAGGGCCCATAGGTAAAGCAACACCAAAATGCTTTCCCTTAGCAGCTATCCATTAACCAAGTCCCAGCTATTGCCGCTCTTCAGATAGCCCTCATAGCTGGAGCTCTTCAATGTGTGGCTTTTCGGCGACGAATCTGCAGTTCTGCGAAAATTCAGGAACATAGACACGTTGTCCCGAATAAAAGTCTTCCGCTTTGCTGTTGCTTGATGGTGATATGTAATTTCGTCTTTGATCACCTCTACATGATCAGTATGTTACGACTGCTTACCGTTGCAAATTCTGATATCTTAGCATATTAGCATACAACGAAAGACTTACTTGTGAATAAGGGAGATACTTTTCCAGGCGAACAATTCAAGCATACCTAGTTCCAGAACATTGTTCCAACTGCTCGTGTGATATCTTGTGATACTGAGGATGCCCAATCTCTTTCAACGATCTGTCTCCCATTTCTCTATGACGCATCGGAAGAGTGTATGGAGCTCTTGGTCTTCAAGAATGTATTCACATGTTCGTATTTCATTATTCAAGTTTCATTCAATGTGAGTGGTTGAGTAAGGAGGGAAGGCCATACCCCCGTGTTGCTGCTCACTTCCGAATCTACGTCTAGTCTTCGTCATCTCTTCTTTCTCATGTTGCACCTTTGTAATTTCAAAAGAAGCGCCAAACCCATTCTCGCGTGACCATGGATCATTAAGCACAACTTTGCTTGATCAGTTATGAGCAGAGCATGGACATGTTCTATATCACTAATCATATTGAACGTGCTCCACGGGTTTCAAATTATGTGCTCTAACTAAAAGAAATGGGATGAAGTTTTAATTTGAAAGTGATGTTAAACACCTGCTAGGTAGCAATGGCTGCTTGGCTTCATATCTGACATGGCGAATGTCAATATCTTGAGGTCACTGGGTCTCATTATTCGCGCATACATCACCACTGCCAGATGACCTCAAAAAGCAATCATACCATTTAGACCAAAATAAATTTATTGTCCAACTTCCACTTATTGGGCAATAGGACATTATCTCAGATGGAATCTCCCGTTCCAAGTATAATCTAGTCGACATGTAGATTGATTTTAGATGATAGGGCGAGGGAAGGAGAAGTGGAAAAGCGAGGCAAGAAACGATGATAGATGCAAATCATACTCGAGAAGCCGGCGAGTCAATGGCGACAGAGCATTATACAGAGCATTACACACAGCCGGGCATCAATCACTAATACAGACACGACTTTTGTGGTTTGACAATGATCAGACATCTCGAAGACAGTAACGTAGTATTCGTCTAACATAACTTTGTCTTTCATTAGTTCGATAGTAGTGTACACATTATACAAGTAATGTTAGCAAAGGCCAACAAACATAACTCCTCAGGACCAATTTTCCCTGGCCATGTATACCCAAGCCACCCAAACCACCATATTGTACATCCCAAGTCAACTGAAGCACTTTCAAATTGACATTTCTCCTATACTCCCAAGCCTTAAAATTGCCCAGAATTGCACATTCAATCTTTTGCAATTCTCCTGTCTCTTCTCTTCTTTCTCGCATGAGTTTTCAATGTTTCCTCATCAAGAAATTCCTCCGGCAAGTCAAATTCAGCTACTTCTGGAAGTTCAGGGACGGGATGTCCCCAGGCGGCAACGGTTCTACCACTGCGCCTGTGCTTTCCAAGTGCTGCTTCGCGCAAATATGGTTTTGCGAAGAATGATTTGAATTCTTTCTCAACAACAGGTGCACCAACAAGCACAGAGTTTGTTCTAGCCTTTGGCCGAGGCGTAGAACTAGCGATTGCCTCATCGTGCAGTTGTCTTGCTGCAGAAGCATCAATGTCACTGAGGTCAGGAGGATCACCGTTACTTTCGAGATCATCTTCCGAGTCCTCACCTTCTTCTGATTCTGCCTCAGCTCTTGCTTGTGCTTCAGCTATGGCGCGTTCTTTCTTCAACTTTCTTTGCTTCTCGTCATCTTTCCAGATCCGGAATTTCTCAAGGATCGACTCGCACCCTTTAACAAAGTATTGTCGTGCCGATTCGAACTCCTTCTTCCTACCCTCAGTAATGCCACTAACTCCGAGGGTCTTCAGCCAGTCCGGCCCTTGTAGGCCTTCCATCAGTCGAATGACCGAATCTCTCTCATGTTGAGCTCGGCTCTTGTCTGCGTTCCGCACAGCCTTCTCTTGGCGTTCTGGTCGCTTGTGGAGTGTCTTGAAGTGCTCCTCTGACAGAGGGTCCTCATCGCAGTCCATAGGAGTAAATTCGGAAAAGTCCACCTTGTGTGTACCATGGAGATTGGTGAAGAGAGAGGATGGGTAGTCTTTGACCGCATACTCGGTGTTCAATTCCTTCTTCTTGGAGGCACGCAGAGGTTTGGAGGAAGGTTTGGAGCTATCGATGATGATGATGGGCGTATCGACATCTAGGAAATCTGGAAAGGGGAGTCAGTTCCTATTTGAAGCACCAATTTTCATAATAATAGAAAACTCACGTTCTTCCTTGGGAACATTTCCAATAACTTCATCGTACTCTGGGAAATATGCAGACAATTCACTTTTGAATTTTGTCCCTTCTTGCGATCGAAGCTTCCGCCTTTCATCCTTCAAATCGGCCTTGTCCGCCTGTAAAAGCTTGTCCTGTAATCTATCCAGCTCGTGTTTGATGCCATTGGCAACTTTATTCTGATGTTTTGTAGGAGGAGGAGGTGGTTGTTGTTGTTGTTGTTGTTGTTGTTGTTGTTGTGAATTCTGGGATGGCGGATGTGCTGTTCGTACATCTGCTGTTGTTGCTATTTGTGGATGTTGCACGGAGTTCGCAGAGTCGGGATTCGCGTTCGATTTGATGACGCCTGATCGTTTTCTTGGTGGAAGCGATTTTAATTTTGGAGCTGGTATCTCGATGGAGAGCTTTGATTTCTTCGCCTTGGATAATAGATGATCGTCGCTGTCAGCAGATTCTCGTGCCCGTTTCCTGCCATTAATATTGGAATGGGAGTATGTGTGTGTATACGATCCCAGGTTGTGGTTGACGCCTGGAGCCATCGCGATTGTGTTTCCAGATGAACTTGTGAGAGCTTCAGATTTTCTTGTAGTTCTTCTGCTTAAAGACATTGAAGAATATGATGCTCGCAGATCATATTATTCGATTGAGAATAAAATTCAATGTAACTTCAACTAAATATTAGTGTCTGGAGATGTAATGTCTGGTACGGTACGGGCAATAGCAAGCGACCAGTTCAACTTTGGGGACTTCTTCACACGCGCAGGGAAGGTACAATGTTATTGTACGGCAGAAAATAAATTTTCTATTGATCGCGAAAATATTCTTTTTCTATTGATTTGGTATCTTGACCAAAAGATTAAGGAGTATATGAGGATTTTGACCGATTAATGAAATTCAATTGTTTTGTTCAATTCAATTCAATACAATTTTTGAAGATTAATTATTATATTATCGATCGTCATTTCATCATTATGGGTAACACAGATTTATTTATAATCCGTACAGGACAGTACGTACAACGTAGTACACACCACTAGCATTTCCACACGCTAAAATTGAACCACCGTACATACTTTTATAGGTATTCTATATGTAGGAAGTAAGTAGGTAAGAGGCTATTTTATATATACATCGATATCTTGAAATCTTGTCCTAGATAAAGCAAGCAGCACAATCAACAAACGCATTGTGCTGAATCGTGATGGCGCTTGTCATTACAAACTAAAAAGGGGGGAAAGGGGGCCAATAATACTACTGTCAAACATATCTTGTGCTCGTGAGGATAATACCTATTCTTGGAAGAGGATAGTTGGGATAGGGGATTTCACATAATGGTACTTGATTGGCGTCTAGTAGCTATCACTTCTTCCATACATACACGAAGGTTTCAAAGAACTCGACATGGGCAATCTCAGAGATCAAGAGTCATGCTTGGACAATGCAATTGTTCTTGTCCAGATATGTTCAAGAATCTACAGTAGCAGTCGCCGTTATAACTTAGGGTGTAGAGTAGGTTCAGCTTTCTGAGCTCTGAGCTCTGAGATCTGAGCTCTGAGTTCTGTAGCAAGTCTTTGCTCGTATGGTCTGAACTCCCTTTTTCGTCGTTATATATGTTGGTGCTATAGCCCAATGCTTTGAGTGTTTCCCACTCTCAAACATAGTATGCCGGCGGGAAGAGCTTTCGAATAATATGCAATCTTCCTCCTCAAGAAAGTTGCTGCGGTTTCTACACATATAAACAAGCGCAGGTAATCATCTGATGAGATGAACAGTTGAGTAAGCACGGGGACATCACACCGTCGAAAGCCGTAGCGGTCACCATTATGTGCAACGCGCATCCAGAGCAGTTGAGATCACTCCACCAAAGAATATTGAGAAGTGTCGTTCATTTCACAATTGCAAGATTGTTAGCGCCTGACTGCCCAAGCTAGATACTTATCAGTTATCTGCGTACATGATGTTTTCATTGTGAACGGGTCAAGACGAAAAGGGTGCGCTCACAGTTATTTGTACGGACATGTTGACCACAACATTTCGAGCCATCCTCACATACACTACCGTCATTCTCATGAACATAATACTCTATTATCTTCTATACCCAGCTCCGTGCATTCATACTTCAACCCAGGTATTCCCAATATCCCATCCACATACTTTATTTTACATTTATCAACCTCTATCTCATGGTAAATCATGGTGTACAATTAATGAAACCCAAGTGCATCTTTCCAGCTACTAGACCTCTCCTATTTTCCTATTGAGCGAAATAAAAGGTTATTTGAAGTTCTTGCTAATGTTTTGTAATCGTATTAGTTATGTTGAGTTTATCCGACCATCCAAGGTCTTTGGTCAATTTCAAGAATCTGAAATCAGACGAGACTAACATAATTAAAAAGAATGATCTTTTAAAGAAAGGGAATAGCCCACCAGAATTCTCGAGACCAGGTCTACATATCAAAAAAGAGAGGATGTCAAACAATCTGATCTGGCTTTATGGAGGAACGAATCAAAACCCAAGGCTCCATTTAGAACTTGAAGTGCAGAATGCGCGAACGAAAGAAGGCCAACACATTCAAGAGCTCCAGATCAGTTTGCACTGTTTGATGGGAAGTATGGCAGGTTCGCTAAATGCTAGGTATATATGACATTAATTTGTGTGAATGAATGAATGATCCTCTGGTATATTTGAGTACTTGGAGAACGACTGAGAAAATTGAAATCTTGCTTTGATTGTCAAAAGCTAGCAACACCATTTTGTTACTCATCGCATGTGTACGGATATCACATTAAACTGCCTATCATAAGTGTCCCCGGAAAACACGTGTACAGACCCTGGGGGACGGTTTTGCTCGCAGCGGTTTGTGATGAAGATTTTAGAGAAATGATTGCTTGACCCAAGATGGGTAATGAAAATGTGTTCAGAAGAGCTATTTCCCTTCGCCATGGAGATGAGATTATGTACAGAAACTATGCATAGAAATTGACATGTGGTCACTTCACTGAGGATTCTTTATGACGCTGACGATCAAGGAAAGATTCTATGTGTTCTTGTATGCCAAAGTATGTCACCAACGCCATGATCTAACTAGCACAGTATTGCAGGATAAATTATCGAAATGAATGGACTTTCACTTTCCATCGCCCCTTTCCATATACCGAAGTTATAACTAGGTGTTCTCAATTTTTCTCGTCTCTCAACCTCACTGTCGTCAAGTCAGACCAAAGGTATGAATCAACATACAGTCATAGATTTTCAAGCATTGAGAACTTTCATGTCTGACCGGCTTAAAAGCCGACATGAAGGCAGTAACTTAGCCAGCGGGCCTGACTATGACAAATGATGATGCAAATCCAATAAATATTTGGCTAAAGTTATCAGGCCAACTATAGCCTTGAAAGAGAAGAAGACCGTGAAGCGAAATAGGAGTAGATAAAAGAATCCTGGGCTGTTTGCGTGGACAATAATCGGGTCTTGGAGAATTGTCATTGAGCTTCGGAAGACCATCTGAAGCAAGCTACAAAGTGCAATCGAAGTATGGGATGATTGTTTCTCCCCTTTCAGTTCTAGGATAGTAGGATGAGTATTAACAACTTGTTATTTCTCGACCAACGAATATGGCAGGCCAACCTCAAATATTTGATACCAATCGATGAAAGCTCGATGTTTTCCATTGTGGCGTTAATTGTTGTATGTTCAACTACTGCGTAGGTACTCCCTACCTCCTTTGTAATTTTCTTGTTTGATCCAATGGAGGGGTAGGTGATCAAACAGACGCATTGTTCCAGATTATGTAGGAACGAATGTTATGAACTTATAAGACATACATTAGTGTTTAGCGCCATTCATTTCCGTGGCAAGCGGGAAGACAAAACCAATTCCAGAGGATTTGAAACGATGCGGAAAAAGATCCTGGTGATCAATCGATAGTGTACAGAGTCTAATCAACACTTCCTTTTGGTTGATAAGATGATGGACTCGAATTTGGAGAGAATTGCTTTTCTTCACGGACGGGAAAATATCAAAGGAGCTCCAAGGTTGTCAATGTAACCTTGAGTACCAATCGATATCACAAATGGACGGCTAATTTTTTATTGATTCGCAAGCCTTTTGATATCCAGGATGTCAATGCAGATGCAGCACACACCCAACGAGTCAACGACACCATGTACGTAGATGTCGGCAAGGATTACCGGGACCGAACCTATTTCAGATGTAGAAATCTTAATTCATATACAAACTCGAGACAGAGTGGCTTCCCGAGGGAGTAGATAGCCTTGGTTGTATAGGAACTTTCATGTATCTGGTGAAGTATTCGAACATCTTCCAAGTACGTGCCAGCTACCTAGGAAGTGGTAGGTCGGGAAACGAGCAAGCATGATCTATCAAACCATAACTAGAAACATTCAAACGCATTGACTTTGGAACTTGGAGAAAGTTATAGACTTGAGCATTGTGAGACGAGACGAGGTCCCTGTCCTTGGGAGAAAGACTCCGATAGACTAGCAGATTAGCAGACTCGAGAGACAACACGACTTCATTGACTTTCTGTAACTTGAACATGGAAATAATTAAATCATGACTAATAATTACTACTCGTAGATGAAAAAGAGCAAAGAGAGAGAGAGGGCCACACAAGCCGGGGCCTTTGTAACATCTTCGCTCGCTCCAAAAGTCCTTCGGTCCTACCAACACTTTGTCTTCTTCTTTTTCCCTTTGTAGCTCTTCTTCCACTTTACATTTATTTCCCTTTACCATCTTGTCCTGATCCATTCATTCGTTCGTGAATATTGATTTCGAATATATACTACCAAAAATACCTTCTTTTCCTGGGCATCAGCACCCGCTCCTTCACAAATCAAATATCAGCCGCTTGCGGGCGTCACCAAAGTCAACACCTCCCGCACATTTCTAAGCAAACCTTCGGCATTCTGACATGACGAAACCCACTCCAGACTGAACAAATAATCCATAAAGAATTGCCCCAGGCGGAAGCAGGCCTTCTGTTATTACCTTCCTTCTTCAAATACTTGTTAATTTTTAAGTTTGTTCCCCATTAATCAACTTGCTCAATCGATAAAGACCCTTGTCCGATGCGACCATCCACGGTTGATACATGCAGCTGACGGAACGCATAGTAATACGGGTTGCACCGATTATTCCGATACGATATTGATACATAAGTCCACCTACCCTCCCAGCTGCTCTCAGCTTGTACAGCTGTAAACTGTAGAAATGGCTCCAAAATATTTGAAGGTTTCTACGGGAGGCACAGGCTCGAAGAGTCTTGCGACACCAACCGCGCACATGGCAACAACAACTGTGAAGGTTGGTGGCATGACATGTGGGGCGTGCACATCTGCAGTGGAATCAGGATTCAATGGTGTGGATGGCATTGGAAATGTATCAGTGAGCTTGGTAATGGAGAGAGCTGTAATTATTCACGACCCAGAAAGAATACCGGCCGAGAAAATACAAGAAATTATTGAGGATCGCGGTTTCGATGCAGAAGTACTGGCTACGGATTTACCATCTCCCATGTTCGATAGAGATGAACACAACGACGACACCAACGATAATTCTGACGATGACGAGTCAAATGATGCGCCTATAACTACAACAACTTTGGCCGTAGAGGGAATGACATGCGGGGCTTGCACTTCAGCAGTGGAAGGGGGATTCGCGGATGTTCCGGGAGTGAAGACTTTCAGTATATCATTACTGTCAGAAAGAGCAGTGGTCGAGCATGACACTACGATATTGACTGCGGAACAGATTGCAGAAATCATTGAGGATAGAGGGTTCGGAGCAACCATTGTCGAATCAAATACAGCTACCCCTCCTTCACGAACACGTAAGTCGCGCCGCGACAGTACTTCGAAGAGAGAAAAGGTCGCTACAACTACTATTGCTATTGAGGGGATGACTTGCGGTGCCTGCACATCCGCGGTTGAAGGTGGATTTCAGGATCTCGAGGGTCTCGTGCAGTTCAATGTCAGTTTACTTGCAGAGCGGGCCGTAGTTATTCATGACCCCTCCAAACTATCTGCTGAGAAGATTGCCGAGATTATCGAAGATAGAGGGTTCGATGCAAGGATTATATCCACACAATTAGGTTCCAGTCAACAGTCGGCAGCTACCACATCACAGTTCAAGTTATTTGGGGTAGCATCGGCTGCTGATGCGACCGCTTTGGAAAGCAAACTTTTATCACTACCCGGTGTCAATTCTGTAACGATAAGTCTCGCCAAGAATCGGTTATCTATTTCTCATCAACCAAATATCGCTGGGCTGCGAGCTCTCGTCGACCTTATCGAGTCTCAAGGTTACAATGCTTTGGTCGCTGATAATGACGACAATAACGCCCAACTTGAATCTCTTGCGAAGACTAGAGAGATAACCGAATGGCGTACCGCCTTCAGGACTTCTCTGAGCTTTGCTGTTCCGGTCTTTTTCATCAGCATGGTATTTCCTATGCTCATCCCGTTTTTGGATTTTGGAAGTTATGTGGTCTTCTTCCCTGGATTGTATCTTGGTGATATCGTTTGTTTAATTCTCACGATACCCGTTCAATTCGGCATTGGAAAGCGTTTTTATGTTTCTGCATACAAATCTATGAAACATGGTTCACCTACAATGGACGTATTAGTTGTTCTTGGAACATCTGCTGCTTTCTTTTTCAGTGTTGCAGCTATGATCGTTTCCGTTCTTCTCCCTCCTCACACTCGACCAAGCACTATTTTTGACACAAGCAGTATGCTTATTACTTTTATCACTCTGGGACGATTTCTTGAAAACCGAGCAAAAGGCCAGACCTCGAAAGCACTTTCTCGCCTTATGTCTTTGGCTCCGTCTATGGCAACCATTTATGCCGATCCAATTGCTGCAGAGAAAGCAGCTGAGGATTGGGATACCAAAGAATCAAAATCCGATCACGCTCAGGAAGGAAATGCTACAGAGGAAAAAGTCATCCCCACCGAACTTATACAAGTTGGCGATATTGTCATTTTACGACCCGGTGATAAGATTCCTGCTGATGGAACTGTCACCCGAGGTGAGACTTACGTTGATGAAAGTATGATTACCGGCGAGGCGATGCCAGTATTGAAAAAGAAGGGAAGTCTACTCATTGGTGGTACAGTCAATGGTGCTGGCAGAGTCGATTTCCGTGTTACACGTGCTGGTCGAGACACTCAATTGAGTCAAATTGTGAAGTTGGTTCAGGACGCACAAACTACAAGGGCCCCAATTCAACGACTGGCCGATACCATTGCCGGCTACTTTGTTCCATTCATCCTTTGTCTAGGCTTTCTTACATTCTCAATTTGGATGGTCCTTAGCCATGTCCTTTCGCATCCGCCAAAGATTTTCGTGGATGAAAAGAGTGGTGGGAAGTTCATGGTTTGTGTTAAACTTTGTATCTCGGTCATTGTTTTTGCCTGTCCATGCGCTTTAGGTCTTGCAACTCCCACTGCTGTGATGGTAGGGACCGGTGTAGGTGCAGAAAATGGAATTTTGGTCAAAGGTGGTGCTGCTCTAGAGACGGCTACTAAGATTACACAAGTTGTCCTTGACAAAACTGGCACAATTACAGAGGGCAAAATGAGCGTTGCAAAGATCAACTTGGTTTCCGCCTGGAAGAACAATGAATCACGTAAAAGACTATGGTGGACAATCGTTGGCCTCTCCGAAATGGGCAGTGAACATCCTATCGGTAAAGCTATTCTCGCTGCTGCCAAGGAAGAACTTGGAGTCGGCCCTGAAGGCACTATTGATGGGAGCATTGGCGATTTCGAAGCTGCCGTTGGTAATGGTATCAGCGCTTTGGTTGAGCCTGCTGTTAGCAACGAACGCACTCGCCACAGAATCTTAGTCGGTAATGTTCGCTACCTAACAAACAATAATGTATCTGTACCTCAAGATGCTATCGAGTCTTCTGAGGAAGCAAATGTCAAAGCTGCTGGGTCATCTAAGACTTCATCAGCAGGTACAACCAATATCTTCATCGCTATTGACGGATCTTATTCTGGCCACTTGTGTCTTGCGGATACCGTTAAAGATAGCGCTGTCGCAGCAATTGCCGCTCTTCATCGTATGGGCATCAAAACTGCAATTGTCACAGGTGATCAACGTCCAACCGCGCTTGCGGTTGCACGTATAGTTGGCATACTACCTAAAAATGTTCACGCTGGAGTTACTCCTGATCAAAAACAGGATATCATTCGCAAGCTTCAATCTCGTGGAGAATGTGTTGCAATGGTAGGAGATGGAATCAACGATTCTCCTGCTCTTGCCACAGCAGATGTTGGCATTGCTATGGCAGGCGGTACTGATGTCGCTATGGAAGCAGCAGACGTTGTTCTCATGAGACCAAATGATCTTATGGATATTCCTGCGTCCATTCAACTTGCCAGATCGATTTTCAACCGTATCAAGCTTAATTTAGCTTGGGCATGCGGTTATAACATCGTCGGTCTTCCATTCGCCATGGGCATCTTCCTTCCTTTCGGCCTACATCTACACCCAATGGCAGCAGGTGCAGCAATGGCTTTCAGTAGTGTGAGTGTAGTATGCAGTAGTTTGTTATTGAAGACTTGGAAAAGACCTAGGTGGATGGAAGATGCTTTGTTGGAAGAAAAGGGACAACTGAGAAAGAGGGGTCAAGGTTGGGGTTTCGGAGGCTGGAGTGGAAAGGTTACGGATGCTTATAGAGCTGTTATTGGAAGGGGCAGAGGTGATGAAGGGGGTTATGTTCCTTTAAATACTCTGGAACCTGTATAGGTCAGAGTTGGATATTGAATTGAATGGAAGAGTATTGGATTTAGTTTGTTATTGCGAGATATCCTCTTTTGTTGTTGGGGCGTTATTATGAGTTTGCCAGCGAAACGTATTCGTTATGAGTTATAGGATGGTTAAAGCTTTTCACTAGTCTGTGTATTGTACAATTCTAGTTTCTTTCTTGGTCTAGACCTAGACGTGTAAAAATTTATAAGAGAAATTCAATCAACACAAGATAAGATCCGAAGTGCCATGATGATATGACTGATGATAAAGATCGGTTCCTCGTTCTCTCGCACACTCGCACACTTTATATAGCATTGATGAATATCGCAATGTGACCGTAATTTCAAATAAGAAGCAAAATCTTCCCATTCAAGATCGTGATCAAGATGTATTGCGATCTCCACCTCCACTCCACCACCGAGAAACAAGCAACAGCATTCAAGTTTTCATCCCGAACAGAGTATCATCGTACTATGTATCACCCGGGAACTAGTAACTACGGACATCCGAATTTACTCACCTTGGTTACCTTGATGGATGATCAATCTTTTCTATGGGTGGGGTTTTTCTTCAAAGTTACTTACGTCGTGTTAGGATGTTAGTCTTATGCATGTAAATATGATGCCGCATGCAATGTATACTTAGCTATCTAAATTCAGGAAGTTTGATAGTCAGAAAATTAAAATTTGGAGGTGGGAGAGGTATGGGCCCATGGTGGCTTCACCTATTTGTCATCGGTGAGTTGATATCTAGGTACTCACTGTTTATGTGTGTGTATTGCTGATGTACGCAGGAGGAGAATTTAGCGACTCCTCTTTGAAGTTTGACGATGCTCTATTTTATTCCCTCGGTTTTATCTATTGGAAGCTTTATTGTTATGCAAATTCGATGGGTTTGTTTGGCATGTCATTATACATATTTGCCAATTTGAAAGTTTAAAACTGAAGTTGAATTGGAAAGATTGAGTTACGGAATTTGCTAGCTAAGCTATATAGATCTTTCGAGTTGTACCCGAATATTTTCTCTCCCTTAATATATACCTCTTGTCTCTAGCTGCTTTATATACTACCAATACACACTCTTGAGATCCTCATCTAGCAATGCCTGATTCTGCGTCACCGGTTTCATCTATTTATTAGCTTTCTCGACATCGATATCAACATTCTCTCTACTTCCCACTGCCTCTGGTGTAACTTCTCCACTAGCATTACTACCCACCGCTGTCTCTGCATCAGCATCCCCATCCCCATCCTCAACCTTGACATTCCTCTCCGAAAACATCTCATCATCCCCTTCAACACTCCACTCCCTCCATTCCCCCTTGAAGCCCCTCATCCACTCCCACCTAACTTCTCTTGCACCTTCTTTACCTTTCACTGGCATTCCTCCCAGTCCCCCTTTCCTAAAATCTCCCTGCACCTTTGTTCGGTTCGGGACGATAAACCTCCTATCCACCCTCATAATCGCAAACAAAAAGAGCACCACAATCTCAATCCCAAAATCAAAGATATAAAAACATGCTTTACTATGATACCAAGCCGGATCATCAATGCCTCTCGGTACATACGCCGTTCCTGCTCTGAAAGCTGCTCCAAGAGTAAGTAATATCGATGTTCCTAGCACCAACTGAACTTTCGTTCTTAGTCTCCCGGTCCCGAATTTTTCCACCTGGTTCCGAGGGAGAAGAAGTCGTAAGGTCAGGAGTAGAATTGGAGCGAATGCGAAGATGGCAAAATATGTACTAACAACCAATATTATAACCCGATCGATCCACAAAACATGTGCATCTAGTGTAAAGAAATTCTCGACAAGAACCGATATATTTGTGATCAATCCTGCAAACAGACTCACATACCCTGCGCGAAAACAGGTCCGGACCGAATGTTTCCATGCCCACGGATGATATGCTCTCAATAATCGACTTGTGAAAATGATGTTGATGAGATATAACAATATTGTGCCTGCGGCGACGAAAACTTGGGCCGCGAGCGCGAGACGGATGTTGGAGGGGTAGGATACCCAGATGATACGAAGAGCGCAGGTTATGACGCGGGAAAAGGAAAAGCCGAATGCCATGCCGGACATGAGGAATTTTTGGCCGCGGCGGAAGTTTATTTGGAGGAGAGACATGTGGATGATGGAGGAGAGGAGGAAGAGGAGCATGAAGATGGTGGTGAGGGGTGTGTCAATCGAGTGGGTAGGTGTGAGGCCTATGATGGCGGATTTTGGGGGGTAGGGTGGTAACATCTTGATGGTGTGTTAATTGTGTGTTTGTTTGTCAGAGGGAGATTGAAGAAAAGGCAGGAGGAGAGGAGGAGGGTGACGTTGGGAGAAATGATTGATGAGAGGGACATATGAGAGCAAGAAGAGGAGTGAACTTACATTGATGGTATTTGAGGCCATCGGGCTTCCCAATCGAAAAGGAAAGAAATCTTTATATGGTTTGCACAAAGGATCTATTATCTCAGACGCCTTTTTTGAAAAAAAAGATCCTATCGTTCCAATGGCACAATTATCATATACCCTCTGAAAGCAATGAAAGTGAAGTACGCTTCATGAGTCCAAGCTCTTATATCAAACTTCGCCTTCACTTCACTGACAAACAAGATGATGATAGAAACGCAGAGATAAAAGAAAATCTGCAGACTATTTAATCCAATGTAGTACAAGATAGAAAGAGTGTCATGAAGCGGAACTACCACATTTTATAAGATACGTCCGCTCCTAGATAGGAGAATGAATTTGTCTAGTAGTCATCTTTGGTTGCCTTGCACCTCGATACACAACATTCGATATTTTGGTAGCCATCTTTCGTACCATGTCAATCATCCAACCGGGAAACGAAATTCAAGACCAGAGATACATCAGTCCGCAATTATAAATCTCATTGCTATTTCCAGATTCACCTCCGTTTGAGTTCCCCTACCTAGACACTGTCTGCAACTTGGGTTCAGCCTCGATCCTCACCATATAGCTGTTGGGCATATAGTCATTTCCAACCAACAGTGAATATGACAAAGAAATCGGAATCTCGCTCTTACAAGAGACCGATTTTCGTATATATTTTTATACTTCACCACAGGACCAATAGACTTGATTGGCCTGTTCCGCATTCTTCACGAGAGGATTTCATGTTTTTCATTTCCATCCTTCTCTTACATCGAGAACCAGGGGTCAGGCGAGAAATAGATCCCGAGTACCGACACCTGCTTTACACACTCTCTCCGATGTCCCGCTCACGCCACTGAATATTAAGCATCGGGGCGTTCACGTTGAGCCATCATCTGAAAAATCAAAGATCTACGTGAAAAGCCGTGGCTGAATGAGTAAATGCTTTAATCACTAGGTATGCAGATTGATTTTCGTGGGGAGGCGTTCTTGTGCGAGGGTTCACGCATTTGCCAGCTATCTTGTATCGTTTTGCATCTGCTGTGCTACATCGCTAATGTTGGGTTCCACTGATACGAATACGGAAATATCTTAGAAGTGGTAAGGTTGGAAATTGATGGAGTACAAAGGGGGGGAATTTGGAGGCATTGGATATAGCTGTGACTGTATGTGGCATATTTAGCCCCAGGACCCAGAGGCTACCGAATCCTGTTTTGTTGAGTATATAAGCCAACTAAGACTATAAACTGGAGAGGTATTTGTTGAGATTTGGCCTATATCAGTAAATGGGAGTTGGAAGTCGGGTCCTGAGGTTTGTGAATATTGTATCGGGAATAGAGAGACAATTTGTCAGAGATACTTGTTACTTGCTCATTCTCGCGGGTGATAAGTAGAAATACGTTTCATGCTGACTCCCAATCAATTGCGATGTACCCCCGAATAGCTGTGACTATGTGTTTCCTGACCCCGAGGCTAATGTACTCACCTCGATGTGACTAAGGCTAGGGTTCATTCCCAATAGCCTACTAGACTGTGGTAACTGTTGCAGAGAGTCAAACCCGCAGGCATACTTAGGTTTGTCGGGTAGAACTTGGTGTGATATTTGTAAATTGGCTATTCGACAGACTTGCAGGCGACTTGCAGGCGACTAGCAGTCGAGGTTCGATTTGGCTACTAGTTGAACCAATTCTGTTAGGTACAATTTGTGATGAAGAACCTAACAAGTATGTGGAAGCCGATTCTTCCAACGGATAGTTGTTCTAAGTTCAAGTGCTTCAAAGACTATTGATAGCTATCGAGAGAGAGATATGCTGTATTGAGACTGTTGGAGAAAGATAATACTTTCGAGAAGGAAGCACATGTGCTTAGCGATATCTCCCCCCCTTAATCGATGATTTATGTTTGCCGATAAGATAAGCTATCCTAAATCTCGGGACTAGATTGCTGTTTGGTTTGGACGTCGAGATTAGAGGTCCAATCCACGGTCCAAGGGAAGTAAGATGTATTGAGGACGCAGTGGAATGATAATCTGGTGATTATGATTACCATTTTGTTTACCTTCTTATGAAATATAAATGAGGGAATACACAACGGTACAATAAGTAGGATTTCCCTGAACGAGAGGCACTCTTCTATTGATATAGAACACCCAGTTCGGATCCAGTGTTCAAATTTGGTTGAATATCAACAGTTCAATAGCCATGATAGAGAAATATGCTGTACGACTCTGGGTTGGTCGGAATCCCTTACTTCTTGCTTGGAGGAAATCTCGTGGGAGTTTTGGCTGATGGCAGAATAAAGGCGGTATACGTCGCCGTTTTGACTTATGACGTTTTTATCCTGTATCCTTGCACTATTTTATGCACCCAGGCGATCCAAGCACAAACCAAAATGCGACAAGCTCCATCTACTACTCCAGGACATGACTTTTAAACATCCATACATGTGATTTTGATTGATATGATTATAAGTTTGAATATAACTTCACTCCTGTCGAAACCTCAATCAATCTACAATTCCGAGCAAAATGACCAGTCCGGCTGGAAAACGCGGACCATCAGTCTTGGTACGAGCCAAACCAACACTAAATTCCAGTTGATAGTTGATAATTACATTTTTGCTAATTTTGTCTCAGGTTACTGATTCTCGGGAACGACAACGCCCTTCCACGGCACGAAATAATTCTCAACGACCAAATGCCAATGGCTCGAATGCGCCTAGACCAACAAGATTCATATCAGTAGATAATGTTTTACAATATGCCTCTCAAATCCCATCAGGTCAAGCCCGAGGACCACCAGCTGGACGAAGACCTCAGGCTCTAGACCAACGTCGCGCAAGTGGTCCCATATCTGCTCGGATTGCACAACAGAATGTTCCAGGTCGGAGTACAAAAATCAGCGAGAAATTGGTTTTGATTCCAGATACAGTGGATGAAAAGGATGATTCAGAAACGGAAGAGAATCTGGGGGCTGGAAACCAACAGCGACTTGATGGTGGTGGGGGACCTCCGACAGATGCCGAACGGGATATATTAAAGAAAAGAGGCGGTATCAGAGGAAAGAGTTATGCGGAACGGTTGCCCAAAGCGAGGAGAGCAAATGAACTGGCTAGAGTTACTGCGTATTGCACGGCACAAGCATATAAAACGAAGGCCACGGCCGCATTCGTCAAGGAACGACACGGAGCCAAGACAAAGTTATACGATGATTGTCTCTATACAGTCTACCATTTACCCTTGTTACCAGGTACCGAAGGATTCAGAGTACGAAGTAGTCCTGTTTTGAAAAGTCCAGGTGGAAAAGCGGTACTAGATGAAGAGATAGAAAGGAGTGAGAATCGAGATTATCATGAAGGGTACTTCGAGGATACGGATACATACGGTGTGAGGGGTGGAGAAGATAGTCCACGAAATGAAACCGACGAGGAAAGAATCATAAGGGAAGAAGGAGCCCGAAGAGGTAGAGAGGAAACCCATATATTTGAACAAGGCAAACGAGCCGACAGTCCAAATCGAGTCGCGCCGGATGCGAAAACTTTTGCAGAAATGTTTGTCTTCTCGTATGGAGTGGTGGTGTTCTGGAATTTCACCGAGCACCAGGAAAAGGATATTCTTGCAGACTTGACATTTGCTGCGCACAACACAGATGTATCACTTGTTATCCGACCTCAAGAGGAAGAAGATCTCGAAACAGAGGAGCTTCATTTTGAGTACAATTCCTTCGTTGATAGACCACGAATCTTTAATGATATGATAACTTTAAGGAGTGGTGATCATATGATTAAGCTAGCAATGAGTCATGCCATCGCTCAAAGTACGAAATTGAGTTTCTTTGAGGAGCGAATGTCGCAGACTATGCTAAGCGCGGAACATATTCCTAAGCACTTGGCCTTAACGGGTCAACTTGGCATGTCTCGTACAGAGATTCTCAAGATTCTTGGACGTCTCTTCAAAAGTAGGGTAGATGTCAATCTTTGTAAGTCGTGCATCTTTTCTTCGCTTAAGTTCTTGCTAACATTTTCAAGCATCAAATATCCTCGACGTACCTAGTTTCTTTTGGGATTCCGAACCCACTTTACATCCACTTTACGAAGCCATTCGAGAGTATCTCGAAATCGGTCCCCGTATCACGACACTCAATGAGCGCTGTCGCGTTTTCTTGGACTTAGCAGAAGTTTTAAGTGACAGTATCGCAGATACAAAAATGAGCACAATCACATGGATTGTCATCATCTTAATCATCATTAGTATAGCAGTGACAGTCACAGAAGTAGGGTTAAGATTCATTATATTGGAAAAAGCGGGCGCAAGTGGGGAAAATTCTGCAGCGGAAATGGCTCTTATGGATAGAAATTGGTCGAGACTTGATTTTAGTAAGCCTCAGCTGGAAGCCATTTGTGGAGTGGGCCACACGATCACGGAGCTTTGAACTGAGGATCTGGGAGATGTTAATATTCAATGCGGGTTAGATACTTTGTTTTTTTGTATACTGGAAGGCTTGGCGCGGACATAGGGAAGGGTGTTAAGTGTGTATAGAGTAGCTGTATATAATGTGCCTGTAAATATTGCTTAATGACAGCCAGCGTTCATATTCCTAATAATCGGGAGCTTCGCCAAGAACTTTGCTATGGGCTTTTGTAATGAGCAGTTGTTGCGAAATGTTTTTGGGAGTTGAATTCTCAACTCTCGCTAATAAGGTGACTAGTTGCAGGTAGACAAGGTCGTTGTTGTTTGATTGGCTTATGATCGGAATGTACTCCTACCGTTGATGGTTAGCTTCAGCTAGAGGCATGCTTGAATGATTAGTTTCAATGCATCGTTCCGAGAGACACTAGTCATGAGTTAGCAAAATATTGGTCTTCATGAAGGATCTTGATGATATCTCGTCGTCGTTTTGTCTGTAATTAGTTCTTTCTTGTTGAGTGTTTTTTGTTATACGGTGAATGAGTCTCGTATCACTAGAAGCCTAGAAGAATACTCTCATGCCGCTTGGATTCTAGTCTATTAACCCTAGATTCTATATACTATATATTTCTAATCCTGGATTCTACCTTTCAACCCTCGTTTCTAGCTTTCCAATATATATTCTAGCACCTTTCTCTATTGTGATTACTTGCCTTTCAATTAAAAGTTCCAATTTCATATTTTAGATTCTAATCATGATGTGAAACATTCCGGTTTGAATATTACAACCTAGTCTAAAAATATAGAATCTAGCTGTTACAAAATCTTGGTGGCGTGTGAATAAATAAATTCACTTTTAGTTGCACCAGAGTAATTCACATTTTATTCTATTACTGTGACATTCTTTGAGGACACTATGAATTGCTCGGTCATATCGTCTAATTATACACAGGGTGCTCCTCCTGCTAGCTCCTTCGTCAATGATTGTGGTCGTCTGTCAATTTCCAGAAGATTCAGTCCTTGTATGAACAGGGGTTGAATGAATGGGCTCAAGTAATTCATAGCCTCCAACAAAGGAGCTAGTCTTACAGCAAGGCCTATTTGAGGGTTGCTTCTTCCTGTAATTATTTAGCTCATTAAATAGGATACATATTGACAGCCAGAGCCTACATTTTAGGTTCTACGTTATTCTTATCCTTCTCAAACCAACAGTCCTCCATATCATGTAAGTGTTGATGGGGCCTTCCAAAATTTTAAGTGATAGGGCTCTCATTCGTAGGTTGGTTGCCGGATTGTATGTAGCAGGCATCTTCTTAATCATCCACAGTCAAACCCTTTTTTGGAAATACGTGGAGCTACTGGAGCATCTAAATAGCTTACTTTTGGTTTCTATCCATTTAGTACCTGCAAAAATCACATCAGAGCTCACAGCACATCATATCACAATCAAACATAGCTTCATCAATAAGACGCAAGAACAGCAGATCAATTAGCTGAACAGACTTTCTAATATCCCCGGAAATATGCCCGATATCTCCTACTCAAACCCATAATCCTATAACGAAAAAACTCCATCATGTCCGACAAATGATTATACCCAGAAATTCGTTCATATATCATAATCTCGTAAGTCATGAGTTCATAAATACATGAGCTACCATATCCATATCCAAACGCTAGCAACGAAAAAAGAGGAAATCGATAAAGTGTTGGCGGCCGATCCGAGTGGGTTGCCACAAAGAAACATTGTCCTGAATGTATTTGAATGGTGCCCTTTGACTGTATGTCTAGATTGCGAAATACCGATTTGCCGAGTCGTTTATATCGAATGTGAATCAACAATAAATGCTCAGATTCCCAACTATGATGGTCTTTACAAAGAGGAGCAACATGATCGCGTCCACTCTATCAGACTATGCTCCCTATCTGCCATTTCTTCGGGCAGCCGCAGTTGCCTTCTGAGCAGCAACCTTGGCCTTGCCATCTTCAACCTTTGCCTTTGCGACAGCTTCCTTTGCCTTCTTCTCAGCATCCTGACGAGCTTTCATATTGTCCTTGTGATCTGGATGTTTATACCCACATCCGCCTGTACAGATGTCGGAAGCGCAAAGCATTACGTAGTCTTTGTTTTTTGGACTCGCAGCGCAGACGGGGCAATAGTATTGATGAGTAATGCAGTACTTGAGTTTTGTGTTTGGTGCTTTTCCCTCCATGCGACAGTTACCCGTCATCGTCTTCATACCAGGACAGTGGTGAGTCTTGGCGGAACGTCCGGCAGGCATAATGAATTTTTAGTGATGTTAGAAAGTGGACGATTTGGTGTATGATTGTGTGTTAATCGTGTATTTGGAAATGATGTCTTGAAGATGGATGCTAAGTTGATGGAAGAAAGTGAGTTTCGTTAATGAATAATTCTGATAGGTAGTTGATGACTTCGAGTTTATGATGGGGGGAAGGAGAAGCAGCCTCTGGGACAAGATATAGACATCTCGATAGGATTGCCGTACAGCTGATAAGATTCACAATCACATGTGGCAGTAGCGGTAGTAGTAGCAATCTTAAACTGTTGTATTAAGATTACGGTGATGATGTGATTGATTAAGCGAGAATTGAATTAGGGGATAGTTCAGATGATACAAACGGCTCATACCGTACATGGAAGAAACAAGCGCGAAAAGAAAGCTACGGTATATCATAATAAAGGTATGATAATCGAGGAACAATTCAAAAGGAGCAACCATGCAGTATTTCCTCTACCGTACCAAATCATGAACAAGAATGATGCTATTGAGAAATGCATGACTTTATGAGCACCAATAACCAGACCTTTGATAAGATAAGTTAAGGATTCATAATACCGTATTGAAGAATGGAATCCGTCTTTCTTTTTAGCAATGATAGTGCGCTAAGCAGTGCTACTCAAATTCTGTCACCAAGTAAACATTCACACATACGGCAAGGTAATTCACTTGATCATTGCAATTTAGCATAGTTTGTACGGTTCTATTTACAGAAGAATAAGCCATAACGATGTAGCTAAAGGGGCAAATGGGAGCGCTCATGGAAGTTATAAACTCCAGCTAGGCTTTCCTAAATTTTTCTAAATCTGTTAATTCTAAGATTGATAAATTCATCTACTCTCACAACTTACCTTGTCAATAGTCCCTTCAGAAATTCTCTAAAAAACTCAAGATATTCACCCAGTTCTCTACGAAAATCAAGACAATAGAACTACTTCCACTCATAGAGCCACTCTACTCCCTGTTCCTCGCTAGATTTTCTAGGTCATCTTCAAAACGGCACACACTCTCGAGACTGTAACCTACGTTCATCATGGTTCATTGCCCTAAGAAGTCAAAAGGTAATTGTCGCCGAGCCTATACCCCTGGCCCCAACTCAAGGCCTTATTGCTCGGCACACATGACTTACTGTAAGGAAGAGGGCTGCAGATTGCCGTATCTTCTAGGCAATCAGCGATGTGAACGTTGTGTTGCCACCGCCGAAAATGAGGAGTTGTTAGCGAAGGAAATTTCTAGAAAGGAAGCAAAAGATAAAGAGAACGCTGGAGGTAATAAGAACGGCAAAGACAAGGACAGTAAATCTAATCCAAAGAACGTTAATCAGAGACTCAAAGTATGTCAATTAGTTCTTTCATTCTAGGCCTTCGGGATCTCCCGAGATATATATGAGTATTTTTTTCTTTCCAGTGTCATCTAGTCGCTGCATAATGTGAGCTTTTGGTTCCCTCACAAATATACTGTTTGATAGATAATTACTAACTTGTGGCTTTGAAGAGATAGAATGTTGTATGAGAGTAGTGGACTTTCAATATCCCACCCCGTAGATATATATTGATCTGAAACTAAGAATTTATCGGGAATCATTATCGGCAAGGAGAGGATTTAGATTTACTGTCAAGTATCAACATCAGGATGCCCATTAGTCCAGAAATTCAGGATCTTTCAAACATTTGAGGCAGCTTCAGTTATCAAGTCTTTCGGTCAAAAGGTATGGTTTTGGGGGTGCTAGAGGAGAAATGGGGGAGGATGGAAGGGGGGGAACCCACATTAGTAACAGCTCTGACACCCAGACTTATATCAGAGCTCTTACCCTCGTAGCTAGCTAGTACAACTTAATTCAATTAATCTCTGAATGCCCTCATATTCTAGCTCATGCTTCATACTGACACTTTTCAAAATAAGAGATGTTAAATCAATAACGATATGACATTGTTGGCATCTCAAGAACGGAATTTTGAATGGGACTATTATTTGAATCATTGCAAACACTGAAAGTCATTGAGGTAATCTAGAGAAACCATACACATAAACATATATCTAACTAGCAGACCTATACATTATATTGACGTGAAATATGAAAATATTGAGGGGACTAAGGGCTCGTTCGAACCTTTTTTTTGGCGATATTGATAATAAATCCCTGTGGTAGTAGATTTCGTAATTGATGAATCAATTGATTTATTAATTATTATAAAATCGAATACATTTATTTATATATTAAAAATATAGTTTGTATAGTATTAAAATAAATAAATCTCTTTTTATATTGGATTAAAAAATTCTAATTCGAAAGAACTTAATGAAAATTTTGAATTTGAATTTGGAAAATTAATTTTAAGCTTTAATTTTAAAACGATTGTTTTTAAAATAAAATAATCTATATATATTCAAATTATATTAATC
>PQXL01000280.1:0-50803 GCA_004916875.1 Botrytis galanthina
AAGATTTATAAGATATATATATTATTAAAAATTAAAAATTTAAAAAGTTTTCTAAATTTTCTTTTAGATTTCCTAGATTTCTTAGATTTTGTAAATTTCTTAGATTTCTTAGATTTTTTAAATTTTTTAAATTTCTTAAATTTCTTAATTTTTTTTAATTTCTTTGATTTCTTCGATTTTTTTAATTTTTTAGATTTCTTTGATTTCTTTGATTTCTTAAATTTCTTAAATTTCTTAGATTTTTTAGATTTTTTAGATTTTTTAGATTTTTTAGATTTTTTAGATTTTTTAGATTTTTTAAATTTTTTAAATTTCTTAGATTTTTTAGATTTTTTGAATCTCTTAATTTTTTTAGATTCCTTAAATTTCTTAATTTTTTTCAATTTCTTAAATTTCTTAAATTTCTTAAATTTCTTAAATTTCTTAAATTTCTTAAATTTCTTAAATTTCTTAAATTTCTATAATTTTTTAAATTTTTTAGATTTCTTCAATTTCTTCGATTTATTCGATTTCTTCGATTTCTTAAGTTATTTTGAAACTCAAATTATTCAGAATTTAAAACTCAATAAATCTTATCTTTGAATAACTAATATTATCAACAATCCATTCTCAAAATAATTTAAATATCATAATAATACCTTTAACAGATTTAAACCCTTACTTTTGTGTCTTAAATTCTCATTCTACCTTAGTTTATTTCATTCATTATTCCTCATTTTATATTCAATCAAAATAATAGCTCATTAAGAGAGTGATATAGCAGAATAAGAACTTTTTATTACTCTTTACAATCTTAATTTATGCCATTCTAAAGCCACATCTATATTCTAATTTCAACTCAGATTTAGATTTAGATTTTAATCCGGATTCTAATCCGGACTGTAATACATTGATCAAATCACTCAATAATCATAAAAATATATATTCAAGTGAGATATATGATATATACTTTTGCTCTCATTTCTAAATATATTCTTTACCTCCTCTCTAGTGATTCTTTCAATTTAATTATTTAACTTCATTATTATGATAACATATAATTCCAGAAGTAATTACAGATTTCAGAAACTCTTTGTTATTACTTCAATCTCATTTTTACTTTTCCGATTTTTCTACAAATTCGCTTATATTTATATACTGAATTCAAGCGCCTCTTATCAAAACACTCTATCTCTTAAATATTAGTATAACATCATTCATAAAATAAATGGACCGATTTCACAAATCTAGAAATCTATAATTCTAAAGATCATTTGAATGGTCACATGTCTGATTAAATGATATGAAGTAAAGGAAGCTTAAAATATAGAGAAGACTAAAGCTATTCTAAGCTACATTCAAATAATTCATATCAATATTCGAAAGGCACAGAGAGTATCGCATCTTCTTGTTACATGTATTAACTCTACTCTTATTCAGACAAATCTTTATTCCTTTCCCTTTTTTACTCCCACTTTCCCTCTATCTACTTTTACTAAACCCGACAGACGAGAAGAAGGACCAAGCAAAACCACCTTTCAGTCGTTTCAATCCTAAGACGAAGATGCCTCTACAGCTTAATCGGGATCAACTCCATTCCTAATTCCCCATTACACATCCCCCAATCCAAACTTCACCCGGAACAGAAATCCCATCGAAAGCAAGCACAAATTTAGCCCCTCCCCCAACCAGCTGAATTCCCCATTCTACCCCAAGAATCCCAATCGATACCTACCCGAAGTTTTCACACATACACACCCACACGCATTCAAACCTCAGGGTTTGAGATTCTCAACTCATTTATTAAACTATCAATATTGGGACCATTTGCCTAGATCCGATACTCAATATATACACAACCCACCCCGCTTTTCTTGCCGTCCATCAGAACCCACTTCTAGAAGAGATCTCTTGCATACCATGGGTCCGTTCGATAGCTGGAGGGTGCGCTTAGAGGGCATACATAAATACACGCTTATCAACACGCATACACCTCACGGATCTCTCAGTACCCCAATGTCAAGTGGTGGGCCCTCAACAAAAGGAGGGGTAAAGAAGCGATGGACGGGACGGAGAAAAATGAAATTGCACACAAAGAACCATGTAGGAAATCAATAGAGTGGGGTGCATTTCGTATATTTCATTCGTTGATAAGCAACTTGTGAATATCTCTTGAAATCCAATCTACCAGAAGGGCAGAAAAGGTGACAAGTACTAACTAAGCTAGCTAATGTGTTATGCGGGGGTTAAAAGAAAAAAGGTAGCAAATCAAATGCTGGAAAAAGAGCCCCATTCAATCCTGTCGATCCAGTCCATATACTCGTAAACCCATTTAGTCGTGAATCCATCCAGTCGTCAAGTAACATAGGAAAAACAACAGGCAAACATCGGTATTCCGATGCACAGGTATCATGTGAAGGAGCCCAGACCGCAAAGATAGATGCAAGTAGATAGTAAAACCAAAACCAAATAAAAAAGTGATGCATGCAAGTGAAACCAATATCCATCTCCAACAAATTATAAATTCCAACCCTTATCGTCAAAGCCATTATCGTCAAAGCCATTAGTATCCATATTCCATCCACATGATTGACTCGCCTTCTGCGAGCAATGCTCAAACCGCAAGCAACACCAAGCCAAATCAAGCCCCATAACTACCATTAAATGCAAAGATGAAAACACCAGTAAATTAAAAACACAAATGCGAAGCGAAAAAGTGCATGCAAACTGGTAACCAATTCCTTGTTGCTTTGCCTTGAAAACTGTAAGAAATTCTCCGACACTTGAACAACAAATTGCTCATAGAACAACAGTATGGATTGCTCATTGTCCGAGATCCATGTTGTATTCATCCTCTTCTTTGAAGCCACCAATAGAGCCAGGACCGCTACCTCCACTGTTGTGTCCGCTCCAGTATTGGCCTGGACCACCCATACCAGTTTGACCAACATCTGTACTGCTATGGTTGTCTGGGCTCAGAGAGTTGTCGAGCTGAGAGAAGTTGGAGCCACGGTCTGGCTCACCTCTATAATCGGTATGCTTAGGTACCCTTAAACCTGTACCTGGACGTCGGGTGTATTCGAAACTAGCTTCACCATTCTTCGTCATAGCATCCATCAATTCGGTATGCATGCGCTTCTCATCTTCAGTTTTCTCGTATGGCCATGTTCCTCCCAATTCGGCGATGAGATTGGCTAGATCTTCCATTTGTTGAGCCTGATGATGACACATCCACATAAGATCTCTGGTCCAGCTTACGGCACCATTGAGAATGTCGCCCTTGTTTGGACCCTTGTCTTTTTCCTCGATCGGAATACCGGTAGTAATATTACCTGTGGCTCTCCTGGCACCAGGGCCAGCAAGGCCCGAGGTAGCTTGGGGAGGGCTTATTCCATTTGGTGGTTGTGATACAGCCGTGAGGCTTGGCGACAAAGGAGAGTTGTTCATAATGGCCTTGCGTACCTTCTCATCCTCAAGTCGATGCAAGGGAACAAGATGACTCAATTCCTGAATGCGCTCGTTGATGTTATCTCGCCTTCTCCTCTCAACAAGGTTGTGTGATTCACGTCGACGTCTTCTCTTCATTTCTTGGGATTGTAAACCAGGTGCGTTTGCTGCCCCGTGTCCATTGTTGAGTTTGGTAGGCATCGAAGTACCCTTGAGAATGTCGGAAATTTGAGGATTTGGGTGAACTCCCTGGATAGGCGAACCGAACTCAGAACCTGGGAAGGAACCAAGGCTATTCGGTGGATGATCCCATTGATTAGACGAAGTTTTTTGGTGACGGTGGGCATGATTGGTGCGAATCGGCTGAGAAGGAAAGCTCGAGTGATCTGTTGATCCAATATTGAGAGATGATATCACAGGAGTTTTCGGTGTCAGTGGACTTCTGGTGCTCGATTGCCTTCTTCCAGATCCCACTTGACTCAATCTTGGCCGTTGTTGCTTGGTAAAGTTACTGTCTCCAGCTCCATTGTGCAAATCCGCACCACTTAATGGCGAACCTGCGTATGAAGCAGGGGACTGCAGCGACGAGCTAAAGTTGTGTTGGGTTTGCATATGTCTAAATTGCGCATGGTTGAAATTGTGAACAAAGGGACTCTGGATAGGATCGCCATCTGGAGTATTCGAATAGCCATTCATATTTGGGTCAACAGCCAAGCCATTTCCGTTATTGCTTGCATAGATGTTGTGTCCGTTGTTGAAGTCGAATTCCATGCCAAAGTCTTGACCTCCGTTCTGCATACCACCATGAGTGTTCAAGGTGTCTAGACTATCTAGCAATTCGTCATCGCCAAAAGTCGAGATGCCCTTTGAGAAGCTTGCGCTTGGGTTCGATGGCTGAGTTGTGAAGTTGTTCTGGAACGAGGTACCGTATCCACTGTTTGGAATAGACATGGCATTGCTGCCAACGTTCAAATCATTGGGATTGATGCTGCCTCCATGTGAACCGAATTGGTTGAAGTGTGTCTGCGTGAGACCGAAGCTCTGTGGGTTCGACATGAATCTTTGATTGTGAGAGGAGAAGAATTGATCATCTGGCTCGTCTTTGATAAACGGGCTTAATGCACCCGTGCCAGCCATTTTAGCTATTTTGACGCCTGACTATAAAGTCTTTGAGGAAGTTATATGTCTTGTACGTGGTTGTTGGTTTGTATTTGTACCTCTTTTGAACAAAAGGTGATCGTTATCTATGTGTGTGACAAACGTTAGCCATTGTCAAAGGTTCAAAAAAGCCAATTTCGAATGAGAAACAAGCATATCCCCGGATTTGCCACGGAATTGATACTATGCTTGTAATTACCCTACAAGATGACAAAATATTTGTTCGCATAACCAATGATCATGCTATATGACCACAATGCAGAGTGTTTTATTTGCCAAGTCGTCATAGGGGGGGAACATGCATACATGGAAAAAGGATGCGCACTTACATGCGGGCAGATGGTTGTCGAGTTTCGAAGATGTAAGCGGCAACGAAGCTGATGCTGACTCCTGAGTAAATAAATCCTATCGATCTTCTTGCGATCCTTTGAGCTTTGTTGTTGGATTAATAAGGGCCACGACGGTTATGTGGTCTTTGATTTGGCTGATAAGGCAGGTAGGGCGAAGTGATAAATTTATTATCGCGAGGGGGCCTTGTCCGATAGATTGTTAGTATTCTCTCTTTCTTCTTCCTTTGATGAGTCCTAGCAAAGTAAAAACGGGCGGGAGAAGAATGAGTGAAGGATAATTGAGTTGTCAACTCAAGAGGGGAAGGAAGGTTACCTTTTCTAGAGTGCGCTAGAAAAAGGCGGAGAAGTTATGATTGGGGAGAGGAATTTCCCAAAAATGTGTGCCAAAACAGCCGTTGTGTGGGATAACTCACGATATTTCGTTGAAAGGCGGTGGGGGGAGGGAGGGATAACCTTTTCTTTCTAGCGCTCGGTAGTGATGGCCGAGGGTTGCACGGGGTGATTTGTATTGACTGATTGATTGACGAAGTCGAAGAACATTTAAATTCTTTCGTTGAGGATGCGAGTGAGAATGAGAATGAGAATGAGCATTCGAATGTTTTTGTGTGATGGCACCTTTCCCAGAAGTTCTTGTAAGATGTCGATGGAGGAAGAGGGCAGGAAATAATTAAAATATCCTTTATGGAATGAAATCTTTTTTAGCGCAGCGCAACGCAACGCAGTGTGAGAGAAAAAAAGACTAAGATTGAATAATTGTTTTGAGTTTTTTCTCCCTGAAATTTCCCTAAAGGTTCAAGTGTGAAGGTTAGAATTGAATGGTACTAGGTTGAGGTTGAGGCGTAGATTGATTGCGAAATTGGATGTGCAGTGGAGTGCAGTGCAGTGCAGTGCAGTGCAGTTGTAGTAGGGAGGGAGAGAGGGAGGGAGGGAGGAAGGGTGGTCGGGAGGTAGGGAGGTAACAAGACTTGGGGATTTTTATTTACCTAGGTTGTCTGTCGTCTGTCGTCTGTATTCTGTATTCTGTCTGTAATATCAAGTATTATATTAATTCACTAGATGCGAATCCTTTCTTTTTCTCGACCGGATTCCTCTTCTTGGCCCTTTTTTCCCGTTTCTGAATGGATTTATTGGTTCGGATTCTTCGCTGGTGAGTGAAATGAGATTTTCCTTCCTTTCTTTCCCTTGTTCGTTGGAAATCCGGGGTGGGATGGTCGGTCAATTCGGGACTTGGCGTAATGTAATGACGAATGAACCGCGTCTAGCGATGTCAAATCTGGAAATGGAAGAATGCGTCGGTGAATTTATTGATTGCAGGAGGGAAAGGAAGTGTAAGTTGTCGGAGAGCTATCGGATCGCTGTCGGATTGCTTTTTGATTCGATCTCCTGGATGTTTCGCGGAAATGTCGGTGGTGAGTGGTGAATGGTAAGTGGTACCTTGCTGTATGTATGTATGTACGTACGTATGTATATGTGAATAATGGGAGGAGAGTGGGTGGTGTAAGGAGGAATGAATTATGTTGGTGTGTGTATATGTGTGTATCTGTATATCTGGTAGATGTGACTACATGAGTCAAGCAAGTATTGATAGGTTTAGAGGAAGTTGATCGGGTCGGGTCCCAAGCTTCTTCTTTATAAATACTTGGTAAGAGCAATTGAGGGGCGATTTCGTGGGAATTAATGGCATAGAATTCCTAACTCAATATGGAATAGATACCACCAGCCTTATTATTATCTGTCATATAGAATAGCAGAAATGAATAAATAGCATAAGGGTAACTCTCGTCTTTCGATGCTTCTGTCCCTCCTCAAGTCCCAAGGCGATCAAATATGCTCGCTCGCGTGTAATAATTTGACCGACCGAGAGTGAAAGGTGGATGATGGACTTTCTAAAATGTAGGACTGTAGGACAATCTTTTCTCAATTAGTCTTCTGATTGGGCCGACAAGAAGAGCGAGGGCTTCTTGATTAATTCTTGTCCAACGTTGTACTGGTTATATCTTTTTTGCTTTTGCCAATTCAACGCATGAAATAGCTGGGAAGCGAAGGAAAGAGGGAAAAGCAAGCAACGCAAGGGGAAGGGAATGGGGAGTCAAGTACTGTATTTTCCAAGAATATAGAGCTCTCTGCGAATCAAAATGGCAAAGGAGGAATGCAATTTATTATTCCGTCGCCAAAATGCTTCCAAGGAGCTTATTTCGAATGGCGGGGTAGATAATTGATAAGGATTAGATAGATAGATACCCAGTCGGTCGATAGATAGATAGATAGATAGATAGATAAATAAATAAACAAATAGAGCAAATAAAATATCTCTTCCGCAAAATCCGTTAATGTTGTAATAAAGGTTCGTAGTGGAAGAAAAGGTTCGAAGGATCTAGGTAGCAACGAAAGCCAAATCTTTATCGGTAAAAAAAAAGGTAATGTTCGTTTCCTTGTTTCCGTGAGAGCGTAGGAGTGAGATTCAGAAAATCCAATAATCTGATATGTCGCCGACAAGACCGGCAAGACGTGTATTAGAATGGAGTTCAGCCTATCCGGTGAAACGGGTGCAAGCTTCCACTTCTGAAAACCTTGAGGAAGTCGGCCGTTGATACAAGCAAATGAGATGAGATGGTACAACCGAAAGTCTTACACGATTGGGTAAGACGGGATAAAATAGGTAGGTAGTCCAATCCAATATCGAAGAGAGGAGTGAAGTGAACTAAGGTCGAGAGTATGTGTGTAGTATGTAGTATGTCGCTTGTAGCTTGTAGCTTGTCGTACCAAGACCTCGGCTTGAAAGGTAGCGAAGGATTGCTGATATCAAAGTTGAGCTTGAGGTTATTGATCTTGTAGCTGCTTGTGCAAGTGTACACAAATGTTATGCAGCCAGTGTAAAGGACTTCAGGCTGAATACCTAGGTCGTAGGTAGGGAGAAGAAGTAGACGGTGGCTCAAACTTCGGTAATTTGGTTGGAAGAAGTTGAGAGGTTCAGGAGGCGAGGATATCCTTTTATGTTCTTCACTCGTGCATGCAACCCTCAAGTCACTTGACTTTGCAGAAAGGGTTGAAAGTAGTCTCTACCAGGTTTTCCAAGATTTTAATAAAAGGTTGGGGAGGTTTCACTCAATAATCAGAAGTAAATGGTATTGAAGACTCATACTTTCCCATCCTCTCGAACCTAGCGAACCACCATCCACACCTTTTCATGCCTCTTCACACCCTCTCGCTTCTCCATTTGCATCTTTACAACCTTAATCAGATCTATTGATCCATGTCCGGTATTTGCTACCTTGCCCAAAAAGATTGCAATGGAGGGTTGGATGTCTCAGAGTTGAACCACACGCTAATACGCAAGCTCGATATGGTATGTGAGGTAGGGAATCATGCAAGACTTGCGGGATTCCTCTGCCCTGGAAGAGGAATAGGCTACTATGCATTGTACTGTATGGAGGTAGACATCTACTCTAAGACTGTGCCACAATACTATTTTCGGGTACAGATATTTCGTACTCCTCCTGCGCGTAAATGTATAATAGAATACAGTTGAGTTGATAGAACACAGTTGCGTCTTTCCACTTGCTTCTACTTCCAGGGATTCAGATTTCACCAGATCTGACTACACTATACGCTACTAGGTGAATGAAATACTGTGTGACCTGATTATAGTAGTTAAATCGTTCTTGTCACTCATTAACTGGACTGGCTGGTTCGTCAAGGGCGTCTGTGTACCGGTACATTTCCACACCCCCTACCGACTAGCGGCACATTATGTGAGATATTTTAGCGTCAAAGCAACAACTTCCCATCATCATAAGCTTTCCCATGATTGCCTATCAACAATACGACCTACACCCAAACCTGACTCTTCCACCACCATCAGCGATCCAAAGAACCCACCATAAGAATTCTAAAATAAAATACAAGGGCTTATCGCATACAACCGGAGCCCAAAGCTAAAAGAGCGCTTATTGCTCTTCATTCCGATCAATCCTTAGAAGCTATACCACCACACCACACCCCATTCCTGCTGACTGCGACAAACTGTCCTCAGATCCCACCTTCATCAGACATCCAGTATTCGATTTCATCATCAAGAGCCTCTAGAGTGATCACGAGGAGATCTTTCATTGCATAGAGATATTCCACTCAACCAAAACCCTGTCCGTTGAATAGGTCATTGGACACCCCTTTTCAACATTTGCAAAGAAACCAGTCGCATTCTTTCCACGAGGTCGATTAACGCACGACATACCTGCAGACAAATTATACTGAGTAGGACATAAACGGCCGTATTTTCTTCAACAAAATACTCCGAATCGATCGCATCTCTTCGGTCCACCTCCAAACTAGGTTCTTGAACTCGGATCAATTACCTACCTTATCTTGAACATCCACGGCATCTGCGAAAGAAACGACAGGGGTGGGGGAAACAATATCAGTCCTACATATAGTCACAACTACCGAAAGATCATCGCGACCATGGCTTCCTCCTCTTTCAGAGATTCCATGAATTCCTTAGGCTGGTCGCGTCGCGACCCGGACCTACCCGTAAACACTGCTCAGCAGACCGGTGGCCTATTATCCTCGATAAAATCGCTGAATCCATTTGGAGATAGTGGCTATGTTCGACTGCCTACCACAGAGGGTGCGGGTGCGCCTCTACCTGGTCGAAATCGCCGCGAAGAAGAAGAAGGATGGTTTGCCTGTAAGTCAACCTACCTAACTTTCTCACTTCCCCACACGTTGCACTGTCCCTGCATCCGCCGCCACCTGGTGCGACGTACAGTGGCGTCGTTTACCAATGTGGCTTGACTGTCTTTTTGTGCTATTTCCAAAAATTGCTTATTTGAAGGCTGACTGACTATTGATTTTCTCATACTCAGTGAGTAGGTGGGATCGACTTTTACTATTTGCTGGGTTTAATATCGGCGCATTGGCCTGTTTTGTTATTTGTTTCGTCTTATTCCCGTACTTGATCGTTCTTCCAACCAAGTTTGCGATTTTGTAAGTCTCACTTTCCTTGCCATCTGAAACACATGTCCTGCAAGTTTCATCAAATACGAATCGCAGTACTCCAAAGCTTTAGCAGTATCGCGTCCATGCAACTACGCGTCGGGCATTGCGTGTGGAGCTTAAAGTTTGTCGATCAGTCATGATACTACTCAAGCATCAATGAATGGTTTAAGACTTTGAAGGATTACGAAGTTAAGATATATACATCTACACCCTCAAAACTAACTTGGAGCGTGTGACATCTAGATGGACCCTAGGTTCAATGTTATTCCTCGCATCATGGGCCGCGATGATGGGCCCGTGGACGTACATGAACCACCTGATATCAGCGCCACGCCTTCCGTTTACCGCGACTTATTTCGGATCTATCGCGTTGACCCTATATTTCAGTCTAGGCGTAAGTATTTACATTGATATTTCTTCCCACCATCTTCTCATAATCTAATCTTATGTGTAGCTTCGAAGCAAGCCGTTGACCTTGATCTCGGCGATTATCCAAATAATCTGCTTGACTTGGTATCTGGTCAGCTATTTTCCAATGGGTTCTAGTGGTCTTCGACTGGCGACAAACTTTGGAGTTAATCGAGCAGCTGCGTGGATGTCAGGTTAAAGCAGCGTAATCACATCAGGCATTCCTTTGAAGCGGCAATTCTGTAGATCTAGCACATACCCATTTTCTTGCCATAGTAATTATTTTGACGTCTCTTTCGATGAGGTTTGTATCAGTGTATCAATGCACGTATCAAATGATGTGGATATGTCGGAAGTTATCCGTGAACGAAGAGAAGCTTCTGTAACCTTTCACTTGCATGCAGCATCTTGTTTGAAGGACGTGACATGATGAGTTCTCTCGAGTTATGTAGTGGTACCGACCTTCTCCCTGCGTATATGCAGGAAGACGAGTGGTTGCAGACGATGGTGACACAAGATCTTCCCCATGCTTGCAAGTGTATGCGAGTCGACCAAAAGGATATGTATCGCTGGCGCGGAGGTTACATTTGAGGAAAAGCGCTCATGGAAGAGGGATCTCAGATGTCGTCATTTGCAGATTAGATGGTTGGCTTCACGAAAACGGGGAATGAGAGATATCGTGAAGAAAGGGTGTGGGGTTCGGTAACCCGGTGATTGGGATTTGCACTTTACGAATGAATAACTCGGAGCTGGCCCCTTCGTCTGAAGATTCGATAGAATTGCGGTCTGGATTTTGGTAATGTGATGTTGCTTCATGATAGGTAGCTAACTAATGTAAGATCACTTTAAAGTTTGAACCTTAAAGCACGGATGGATATAAATATCATCATCGTGGAGATGTTACTTCACATTAAATGAGATGGCTTGACATGTTTGAATCAGAAAGAAATGAGATGGCTTTGGGACTGTGAATCATAAAGTACAAATATAAATGCAGTCATCATAGGTATATGTGCTCTCGCGATCGTACAATAAGTTTAAGAAGATGTTATCACCTCCAAGATCCACCCACAGCCTTTTTTCCACGATAGATCTACTCAGCACATTCACCGCTTGTAGAGTGTGTAGCCCATATCTCTTTCCATAGGGCTGCTGAACTCTTTTCGCAAGACAATCAGATGCAAAGATCGATCATCATAATTCGACTGCATGAATTTTGCACATTGGTACGAGCACGATGGGCCAGAATGAGGGGGGCGGGCGTGGACACGATGATTGCCAGATACAATCAGTGATACGGTGGCGATGACCAGGTGGATACGATACCATTATCTAGATGATGGAGGGGTAATGTTTGGGTGTGGATACACTGACTTACGCCCGCACACCACCTTCCCTCCATTTTTCTGGATGCGATGTTTCTTTATTTTGGTGGTAGGCGCGAGATCCAGCTTGATTGATCACAATATGGTCATGTCGATACCGAATTTCAGGTCGAGATACTCCGTGCTGTATGTAAGTAAGTAGGCTCGAGGTCGGTCTGGAGTAAGTACGCATGTAAGACTTACTCTGGGTTTCAGATTTCTCGGGGAAGGGATGTACGGCATGTGTGTGTGATTTTTGTGGGGGAATGAAGAATGAAAGATGGTAAGTGGGAGGTGGGAAGTTCATGAATGTGAGGTTAAAAGAGAAAATGGGAAGGTTTAGAGAGTCACCAAACCTCTCCAATGGAAAGGCGGGAAGACAGATCCACTCTGTATGCAGGTAAGAGAAAGAGGAAATCACCTAGGTTGACATTGACAAAATTGAATGAAGATTTTCAATTTAACCCCTCATTACATGGTGGCTGGATGTGAAAATGGGGATGAGGGCTGGTGGGCAGGGAAAAGAAGGGAAGGAAGTATTTACCTACCTAGTACGTAGTTATGTTCGGCTACCACCATATCTACCAAAGTGTTGTTATCAAGGGATGGCTTCAGATGTTGTTGATGAATCGCAATGACAACGGCAGTAATGTAATGTAATTCAACACAACCAAGAGAATGCCTTCATTCATGCAGGTAGATATATTGTGACTGGGTAGATATATTGTGACTGCGTGATACTCGAGTACAAGTATTGTAAGTTTGTAGACGAGAGCGAAGATGTAAAGCCATTGTTCGCACGCTTCTTTTAAATATACGAATGTGAGCATCGAGTACTTCGACCATAGCAATGAAACACGACAACATCGATGCAGGTGTTTCATGTGTTGACACTCGTAATAACCGTGATTACCTTATGCCATGTTGGAATGGCCATTTTTGTATTGGGGTCTGGTCATCATATTGAACGTAGAGACTTGTTAATCCTGGGTCTACAGCCCTGATGACTGAAGTGCCTAGGGAGGCTCTACGGTGGGCGTATCGTTGATTGGATAGGAAGGAGGGGGTGAAGATGGACGAATGTGCTGTTGGAACTGTTTGAAGTCTGTAAAGCTTTTCTGTCTGGCTGGCTACCAGTGACTGTCAGTTTGTCACCAGTTGAATTGGATCCGATGGGCTCACCGAGGAAATCATGTATCGCGAGTAACATCCAATGATTGATCCACTACCGCCGGTTCCTACCAGGTAGCTTGAGCCTACATAGGTACAATGCACAACCGGGTATATATACATATACAGGCAATGTGGTAATGTATCTTACCTGGGTGATGTAATGGAATGGAATGAAATGAAATGATATGGTTGATGAATGATGCATATTCACCCAGAGACCGAGGTTTGCATGTCCTCGTGTACATACTAGGCACTAGGTGTATATACACACATACATATATGTATAATATGTAACGAGGCAATGTCTAGATCTGGTCGATATATACCTAGTAGTTACTTCTGGATCAATGGACTATTGTCAATTACCCCAATATCTAGGTAGGTAGGTAGGTAGGTGATAGACAGGTAAGTGTGCTTTATAGATACACTCACTCATACTCATACTCATACTCATACTCATATACATACAGGATCCAAAGTATCTACAGTAGTAATGCGCTCTCAATTCGAGGAAAAATCATCATCATAATAGATCATATGTATCAATGAATCTCTTTCGCTGTGGCCTTTGCTGTGTCCTTTTCTGTGCCTTTCTCTCTCCAATTCCAAAAAAATCATATCACCGGAACTTTCATACGAGGTCCTTCCGTGAAGCCGTTCCCTTCAGCCTCCATCATCGAAATTTATCATGACTTAAGCACTTAAAACACTTAAACTTCGCAGCCGAGAAAATTAAAATCCACTAAATACTGAATCTAACAAAAAATTATTCCCTTCCATTCAACCCTAAAGAAATCTGCCTTCACAATTTTAATCTCCATTTTTTTTTCTTCCTTCAACATCTTCTTCCCTTCCGACCCCATTTGGTACCTCTTCTCATAAATGTGGTGAAGAGAACAAAAGGTCTTCTCTCATTCGAATACTTACTTTTCTATTCCAAAGGAAAATTTCTTGACTTTGAGTTTAGTACGACAACCTCAGAATAAGATTTCAAAGGCAAAGAAGACAGTAATTGACTGTACTACATTGTCAAACACTGGGAATTTTACATCACTGCTGGCTTAATTTTCTCTGCATTTGAATAGGAAAAGACTTATCTGACAGGATTGATCTTCTGCTATTTCTATTCTCTTCGAAAGGTGCGTGGGGGAATTTCCATGTCCTATTCATGACATTTACTTTTGTGCGGCTTCACATTTGCGCCATTGCAGATCAGATTACTCGAAGAAGCTGCGTCCCATGTCATATTGATTCACAGAATTGGTCATATCATATTGGAATCATACAGCTAACATTCTATAATAGATCATAGTTTCCATTCAGTTGTTCGAGCTTACTTTCGCGTTGCCGCCAGCACCACCTGTGCCATCAAACAAATCTTCCGCTTCGTTCCACGAGTTACTGCCTGCAGTTCATAAAGCGTCGAAACTTGTCATAACATCGGTCCTTGATTTCCTTCTTACATCTTCAAGTAATTTCTTGGACTTCGATATTTTGCGAAACTTGCGCGACGAAATAAGTCTTCACATACAAGCAGTTACCCCTCATCTCTACCACCTACAAAGTTTCAGCAGCGATCTTCCCAATCCCCAGTTTCGCGGTCTGTACTGAGTCGCTTCGATATTTCTTGAGACGTGCTATCTGATCAGCGCATCGGGATAGAAGTGCGGAGAGGTCGAGTCAACCTCTCCGGACGTCCATACTGAGGGTGAAATTTCAGTCACCTCTCTGTATCTACTTCAAGAATTACAGGTACCCATTCGCAAGAATTGGACTTGCTTGATTGAACGAAAGAGTCATACTTTGTGTGATACAATTCATAATGTCGTCGGCAACATCGAAATCCGAGGGCACCCCTACCCCGCCTACATTTTCATATGCGATGGCCGCAAAAGGTCGCGTAACTTCAACTGCAAATTCCGCTATGCAATCAAGCCAGGCATCAGCTTCTGGTGTCAGCACACCCGCCAAGGAATCGAATTCCGTATCGAATACACCTTCAGCGTCGGTGAATGGAGCAGCAGCGTCTGAAAACGGAGATCGAAACACCAATGGTTCCACCGAAGTTCCAAGTAAGAGCGATCCGCTAGGAGTTGGATTAAGCACAGATGCGAACCCAACATCACAAGTAAGCGCAGAGTCCATTCCAGAATCGCCAAGTGTGGTTGCTACTTCGAATGCAACAATACCAAAGGAGGAGGAACTCGCTTTGAATGTAGCTGCGGATGATTCTGAGCAAGGATGGGAGAAAGCCGGGCGAAATAGAGAAGAAAAGCCTTCCCCGGAGGCGATCGAGGGCAGAAAGTCTAAAAAGTCCAAGAAGCAAAAGAAGGACGACAAGGAGGCAGAAAAGGAGAAAGAGAAAGAAAAGGAAGAAGTGAAGGTGCCAGAGGTTCCTCTGGTGCCAGCTCCGCCCCCGGCTGTAAATTTCTGGGAGCAGCGCAAGGAGGCACAAGCCGCAAAGACAAAGTCTAGCCCATCAATACCTCAAACAGCAAACTCCTTCGGCGAAACCTCAAGTTCCACTCCAACTCCAAAAGGTATCGAATCTAGACGAAAGGGAAAGGCTTCTGTTGAAGATGAAAAGGCATCGCAGACTGGCAAGGATACCGTCTCAAAGCAGGGCCAAAAGAAAGGTACAGATAGTCTGACCAAGGGAAAGGAGGATGCAACCAAGCGACCTGCAAGAGGCAGTAGGAGCTCGGAAGATAAAGAGAGGAGTGCTGCCAGTTCATTGCCCCCTCCAGTCGAGGACTCTTTGGCATGGCCAACACCGGAAACTGCGCTGGAAGAGGAGAAGCGAAAGCTTCAAGAGGAAGACAAAGTAAAGAAGGATGAAAAGGATGAGAACCCCTCCAACAAACCAAGGACGAAGGAGAAGTGGGTCCCAGTACCATACACTCCATCAGTCACATTCAATACCCCGCTACCTGTTCGAGGTGGTCGAGGACGAGGTGGTGCTCGTGTAGGTCGTGAGGGTGGACGTACCAGTCATGTACCAAATGGTACTGCTGGAGAGAAGTTGTCAGGAAGTGCCTCTAAGCCTGCCGAGTCTGGTGAGGAACCCGAAAAACGTGGGGTTAGATCATCATCACTTCCACCAAACTCTTCCAAGAGACTTTCAAATGAAGATGAAGTCAGTCGTGATGCACGCAAGCATACACCAAATGCCGAGAAATCAAAGGGGGGTGCCAACAAGAATGAACCTGTATCACCAACTGACACTGGGCGCACCTCAACTTCTCCGCAAACCGATAAGGATAACCAAACCAGTCAGAAAGGACAGGGTGTTGGCGAAGGGCAATTCCCAGCCAAATCTGGCTTTGGTGACCGCAGAAACGATGGCTCCGGAAGCTCTGACTTCAAAAATGGAAGCAAGGACCAGAGAGCTGAGGGCCGAGCAGAAAGAGGCCGTGGAGGTTATCGTGGCAGAGGCTCTCACAACACTTTCGCAAATGGCCATGCTTTTGCCAATGGCCATAACACGATTCCTCCTTACCAAGGGCGTCAAAACTCAACACCATACAGCCCCCCACCTCAAGGACCTTTCAGCCACCAATACGCACAAGCTTCTTCCCGTGGCCGCGGTAGCTCGAGATCACAATCGATTCCAAATGTTGCCATGTATCCAAGAGGTGGCTATACGAATGGTAATCAACAGATGCCAGCTCTTCAAACCATGTATGACTACGTACCAATGCAGGCCATGAGCGCTATGCCATACGGTCCTTTTGACGGCCAGTCTGCTACTGTTTTGTCAATGGTCAAGATGCAATTGGAATATTATTTCTCGATAGACAATCTTTGCAAAGACGTCTTCTTACGGAAACACATGGACTCTCAAGGATTTGTGTTCCTACACTTTGTGGCCGGATTCAAGAGAATCCAGTCTCTGACATCAGACATTGAAATGTTGAGATACGCTTGTCAACAGTCTACCGAGATAGAAATAGTCAAGGGCGAGGATGGTGTGGATAGAATCAGAAGACGCGATGGTTGGGATCAGTGGGTCATGCCATCTGAGGAAAGAGAAGAGTCAATGAAGCATAATGATGGGCCAACTACCCTTATTCGCGATAACCATGGACCACCAAGCCATATGGGTCAAATGATGATGCCAGGTCAAGAGATAGGCTCACCAGCCTTCAGCCCCGGTGGAAATGACTACATGAGATATGGCAACGGAACCACCCAAGCGCCTCTGGCCAATGGCAACAATAACCACTATCACGAAGAAACACCACTTTCAGCTGCTGTCCCTAACTTTACTCCTGGTCTGTTACCATTAAACGGAAACACCGTCCCTTCGCCCGATCCTTTAGCACCAGAAACCACGTTCACTGATGAACAGATCGAGGATCTAAATTTAGTGTTTGCACAATCTTCCCGTAAGACGAGCGATCAAAAACCCGCTAGGCACCCATACCACAACTCATCTTCAAGAACTTTCTCCAATGGGTCAATTGATGGTAGGTCCATCAATGAGGAGTTGTCCGAAGAGCGCCAAGGTCGACCCTTGGTCAATGAGTCAAATTCACAAGAAAGGTAAATAATTATATTCCACCCTGATCTCCACGTTGATTTGCCATTCTGACTCGTTTCATTTTAGCTCCTTAGAAGGCAACTTGAGGGCAATGTCTCCCCATTCAAACTACAGCAATGCCCCAACAGTCATGTGGGTCAAGGATCAAAGACGACAAGCAGCTATCTCCGAATCCAACACCATTGAAAAATATGCCATCTTCCGTGAGAGAGCAACCAGACTCCGAGAAGCCAGTCAGCCTGGTGAGACTCATACTGACATGGAGCTTCTTTACAAGTTCTGGGCCCACTTTTTGTGCAGAAATTTCAATCCAGGCATGTACTACGAGTTCCGCAAATTGGCACTTGAGGATAGCCATAACAACGCCTCTACCGGAATGGAGCAGTTGATTCTTTATTACGACGAAACCCTCAACAACAAGAAGAAAACTATCAATGAGGTCTTAGCCGGACATTATGTTGATGTTGTCAAGGGCGACGATTCTCCAATCCAGCGATCCGCATTTGCGAAACTTCGAACTTCTTTACGCAACGGTGCTCTCGATTTGAAGAGCCGAAAGAGGATCGACAATCTACTGGATGCTAAGTTGAAGGAACTGCTTGAGCAATAGATTCCCTCCCTAACCTTCTCGATTTCTGTCTCGATACCCTCGTAGCTTGGAGTCATGATTGGCCACCGACCTTGAAGTTACGTACGTGGTTTAAGATCCATGTTCTACCTATACCACTTTTACCAAATAGCCCCATATCTTCTGAATCGCTTTAACGTGGCACGACTGTTCATCGCTCCAATTCTGCAACGTTGGCTTTCGCTCGTATGACATGTAGCGATACAGATATTATGATCTGAACAACTTACGTTGACTGTATTTACGAGTTTTGACATGTGGTTTCTACGGCGTTTAATAGGAGCTATCAGAGGATTGGAGATCTCTGGGTACCAACTACAACTTGAGCTACGAAGCCTCAACCTTCCTTTTTTTTTTCTCGGCAGAGTATTGGGTGGGTATGACGAATGATATGGCTTTCTCCTTCATTCATGTTTTGCTTTTTACATGTTCATATTCTGGCATAGCCACGGCATACTTTTTAGTTTCACCACCACCAAAAGTCTTCGACAGACACGTTGTCAGTCGGGCGTATTGCTTTTTACGAGAAGAATTTGGGTTTTATGCACGCGATTAATGGTTACAGAAAATGGCTTTTACACTTTTGGCATGTGCATTTGGCAAATACAAATTACATGTTGCATCCTCTTCTTTTGAATGATAGGAGTGAGGTAACCAACCCATTGTTTGTTACATAAGATAGAAAACAAAATTTGCTGCTACTTTGTACCATAGAAAATTTGACAGCAGCTCTATCTTATATTTGATTGCAGTGTTGACATGTGCTATGTGGTGTGGTTTTGATGAACTGAGGATTGAATAATGTCAGGCTTGTATGTTCTTGTGATATGATATGATGTGATATGCTATGGTATGTTGAACACTCAAAATGGCAGCAGCAATGGTGCGCTGAGGTTGGTGAGTTGTTTAGTTGTCAATGTGCCTTCCATGTTTGTCAAGTCTTCAAGGGAAACTTTTTATGAACCATGTTTGATCTCAGTGGAATACATTAACTATTCATCTCCCCCCGTCAAGAATCTCACAAGAATAATCAGCTGTCCCTTAGTACACCAGTTAAGTTCATGTATTAACAAGACCATCACATTGGATGCTCACTGCCCTTTCAACAATCTCCAACAATCTCGAGTGGTCTTGCTCTCTTTCTGAATCATCCCAACATCTCTTCCCTCATGTTCCCACAACACAGAGAATTTGTAGTACTGATCTGATTCCAAAAAAGAAGACAAAATCCGGATAAAGCTATTCATCCTCCAGGAGGGTCCTCCCCCCTCGAACTTTCACTTTCTTTTCGTTTATTTAGTCAACGAAAGACAACATAAAAGAAGAGCACCTTGAGGTTCAACTTTTCCTCTTGTATGATCCAAACTTCAGTTTCAATTTCTACATTCCTTTTTTCTTTTTCAAACATTAACGTCCAACCAAACCTTTGTCTCACCAGCGACAACTGCACCAATTGTTGATCTCTATCAAAAATTTCCTGTCAATCATGGATTCTTCAACCAACAATGGCTTTCTCCTTTCTGGTGAGCTTGACAGCTTCAAGAACAAGCTAGCTACCCTGAAGGAGAATGGTAAAAATCTGAAAGTCGAGGATCTCGCAAAAGAACTGTTCGGTCTCACCCTGGAAGACGCATCAAATGATTTGGGCATTCGTGATGGTCCCAATGGAGAACGACCCACAAAGGCATCACAGCTGTTGAAAGTTTATTTGATTCTGTCGGATGAGGAGTGCAAGAGAGTTGTGGAGCTCCGCAGCAGGGTAAGATATCCCTCGTTGACTCTTTTTGGTCCATTGCTTCAGTACTATCTTGTGCCGTGTTAATCACAAACACGCGCTAACTCAAAGGCAATTGACTTAAGCTTTTCTGCTATTCTTCTTCACCTCGTTGATTCAAGTTCATGTGCGGCCACTAATTAGCGCGTATAGGGATGGCATGTCAATAAAGAAGACGGCGATGCGCACTTCAAACAACAACGAGAGCGTGCCGACTCAACCACACCAGAGGGTGAACGTGGCTTTTACAAGATGATGCAACAAATCGGAGAGGAAATGCACAACGCGCACAGTATCTTCAGCATACCTTTCGTCCCAGATGGTCAAGTCAACATACTCGATCTCTGCATGGCACCTGGAGGTTACACTGCAGCAGCTCTCGATTACCGCAATAGCTTCAAAGCATATGCCATCACATTAGACCCTAGATGTGGTGGGCACAATGTTATCATCGACACGAATCGCCTCCAGGGTTTTAGATACCATGATATTACAATGTTCAAGGAGTTTTGTCCAAACGGTAAAGAAATACCCGAAGATTTCAAGTCAAAATTTAGTGACATCAAGCCCTTCACGTTTATCAAATATCATCTTGTATTTGCCGACGGCAAGACTCTTCGTACGCATGATCGCATCAAGGATACCTACAATGCCAACCTTAGTAAGGAAACAGTGCGATTGCAAACTTCGCAACTGATTCTTGCCATGAATAGGATGCACAATGGAGGTACTTTGGTTATGTTATTACATAAGATTGATACATGGCACTCAGCATTCATGTTGTATACATTTTCGAAATTTGCCAAGGTTGAAGTCTTTAAGCCTTTTAAGAAGCATGCTACAAGAAGTAGTTTTTACATGATTGCCAAAGATATTAAAATCAATCATCCAGAGACAAACAAGGCTATTGCGGAATGGAAGGAAGACTGGGTGAGTCCATCAAATTTTTGGCTGTCATACCACGTTATCTTGCTCATGAATTCGCGAGATGGCCCTTTGTGGAATTTTATTATATCAACGCGACTAACAAATTACCTACAGTTTGATGCCACATTTGGAGGTCCAGATAACATGGGTTTAGCCAAGGAGGAGCCAACAAATGAAATAGTTCAAGAACTACTGACTGAATTCGGACCAACGCTGATCGAACTGGGACACAAGGCTTGGATGATCCAGGCGAATGCATTGAGTCACACTAGTTACGCAGGCTCAATGACTGATGGTAAGCTTGAGAGAGTTTCTGGTGAAATTAATGAGACAAACGAGAAGTTTAATCTGGAAGTGAAGGTCGAGGAGGTTACCGTGGGCTTGGAGAATTTGATGGATAGTCAAAATGCAGCGAGGCTTGGGAGATTGGTTGAATGATATTAGTCGGTTTTAGCATTGCTTTTACTTTGCTTGTTTATTATCATGGGAATATTTACTAAGATCATCCTGCGTTGCCTTTAGGAGTCAAACAAGGGTTGAGAAAGCGGATTTGGTGTGGAATAAAGGGATTTTTTAGGGATTATCATGAGGGATTCAAAATGGAGCGTGGTGTGGGATATACTCCAATTGGTGGTAGGGGAGCTGGCTGTTGGTCAGTAGGAAGCGATGGTCAAGTTATTCCTGGCGAGAAAGCAAAAATCGATGATGAGGCTACCGCTCATTGCAACACCGGTAATAATGGGGACAATCGAGCCATTTTCATGATGGGAGCTTAGTGCGTTGCTATACTTGTGATCGATCGACTTGTTCTGGGGTGGTTGAATCTGATTTATGTATCAGGATGACTGGGATCATAATAGGACGGACGAATAGTTGGCAAAAATCTGTTCAACTGATGTGAACATTAGCCTCGCATGTATATTCGAGCAATACTGTTAACTAAAATGAGACTATGGGATGGTGATCGCTATGCCATGTTGTTTTGTAAACTAGTAAGCCCAATTCAATTTGTATGTTGTAATTGCACTTGTATCTATCAATTGCAGTGAGGCAATCATTCCCTAAAATCTCTAGATATCTGGAAACAATACTTGGATCTCTAATACCATGAAAATGTACCACCTCTCACATCCTATAGGAACGCTATTCCTGAGTAGTGCTGTGTCTGTAGGATGGATTGATGAGCATTCAAACATTCTATTGTCTGCCAGTTAGGCTTGATCTAGAAAAAGACGTAATATCTGTGGGTGCATTCGAAGAGACATATTCGTTTCAGGTGTTAAACAAATGATTCTACAGCATTGAGAATGGCTCTCAATCTGGGCTGGCTATTCTCCAGTGATACTCCGTTTCTTGATTATGGATGCTCTACCGTGAACACAAAGTTGATTAGTAAATTGGCACTTGTTCAGCAAGGTGCATGCACTTTTAATACTGAAGTTGAGCATACACTTGATGCAGGAATATCGTATGTTATGTTTTGTTAGGAATATTCTGGTTTCTGGATGATTTTTCGTTGGTTGTCATCATTGACTTCCACTTCATTGACTATCCTATGAACCATACAAATCTTACTCTGAGGGAACAGAATCCCCTCTCACAATACCACAGGCTTGGTGAAAAACTATACTTTAACAGTCATGAACACCAGTGGTGAGGTATAGATATTATGGTTAAGTGACGATCTCACTACCAAGATCTACGTCTTCACTACCGACAAAATAATCGCTTTGGCCATCTTTCCCTTGTAGATTGATGACTACGAAATACTCCAGCGCGATCATCCCATCTTCATTCCTCTCTCTCCTCAAACGGACAGACGAAAATCCCTCTCTCTATTACCCCACCATCTGATTTCGTTAACTTCCAAGTCCCCCTCTGTAGCGTGCGCATAAAAGTAACTTCTTCCGCTAACTCGAACAGAATGAAATTTATCAAGTTCCCCAGGTCGGGTCAGAGTAGCACCTTCTCTCCTCCCACATCTCTCTACAAATTCGTTTCTTTCTGGGCTTTGCATCTCTCAGCCTCCTGTGCCTGTACCCCCATTAACTCGGAAAATGCAATAGCGATTGATGTATCCGCATATTTCATGGATAACAGGGCTGGGAAAGAGAGGTGGGTACCTATTCAAAGGTGGGAAATGAGAAGCTTTCAGTTCATGTAATTTTTCGGATGGGGTGAGAACGGGAAATAATAATTTGTTGGCGAGATGCAATGACTTTTATTAAATGATAGTGAAAGGAATGTTGGGTATGAGCTGTCCTCTCAAATTTTGAGAACAATCATACACTCGTACAACTTGGATGTCCCGTTCTTGGCGGAATGGATATGTGTATCTTAAGCGAAGCGAAAAGGATCAAAGTCCTAATCCAAGCTGATGAGAAGAATCTCTCGGGGGCAAATCTCACATAAGAATGATATAGATTATTCAAGATTGTCTGATTGAATGCTCCTTTGCCCAACCCCAATGCTATGGAACAGCTATCCTATTTTATGAACAGATACAAGAGGAATAAAACCACTCGATCGATATTCTCGAGAGTGTATTTTCCTTGAACGCCGCCGTTCAACTAACTCCATTTTCCTCCCATGATGAATTACCCAATCCACCTCCATTGAACGCCATCATCGATTCATAAATTCGTTCAACCATATCCCATTCGCCTATCCATAATTTTGACCGACAACCCCCTTCTAGCATCTACGCTCCAGGTTGAAATAATGACACTAATCCCATCGCAGCCGCCGCTGCTACACCCCCAATGAGAACCATTTCAGCAGCACCCCAGCAATTGCCTCCTATACATTTCGCTTGGAAACCTGTTATCATGCCCGTCTTGACGTATCCAAAGATAAACAGTGTGATCACCATAACTCCGACAGAGATATACAATCCCTCGGCAACCGTGGATACGAAGAAGTAAGGAAGTAAAGGTAACAAACCACCGAGGAAATATCCCATCGAGATTGTAAGAGCAGATGTAAAAGCGCGGGATGTAGCGGGTTCTTCTTCACAATGCTGGAATTGCATTACGTAGTCGGTGAGAAGCTCTGGGTGCATTTGAGCAAGATGAGTTGATTGACCGTTGATAACTTCTTTGGGAAAGTCGTATGGTTCGTATTCTTCCATAAGATCGTTCAAGACACCTTGAAGATCGGTTTCTATTCGTTCGAGGGTCTTTTCTCGTGTAGCATGATACGATGCACTAATGTAATTATTAGTCAGTCTGATCTCAAATTTGATGACACTCCGTTGGCCCTCTGGGAGCCACTGCCGTGGAGGCAGACTTATTGATGATGACAACTTCATTCCTTCACTGGATGCAGTTGTGGGGTAAAACTCACAGTTCACTCTTAGCAGCAAGATATCCACCCAAGCCCATGGAGATGGCCCCTGCAATCAACTCGGCCATTCCTCCCCCTATAACAATTTTCGAATCGTTAAAAGCCGATAATCCAGCCGTCAATGCAAATGGTACTGTCAACCCATCACTTAAACCAATGGTTGCATCCGAAATAACTCTCGCATCGATTCTCCATCCCTTCTTCTTGGAAGACTTCTCTGATCTGGAATCTTGAGATTCTAAATCTAATGTACTTTCATCGTCATCGTGAGTCCCGTCGACCGACCCGGAGTCGTGGTTTGTGTTGCTATTCGGTAAGAGAGGTTGTCTAGATGTAACGAAATCGATCTTTGGTACTCCTCGGTCTCGATTTGGTTTGGGCGATTTGGGAGTGACGGATTGATAGAAAAAGATATTTTTAAGGACAGCCAAAACCATGATTTCGGTTGGTGGTGGTGTGTGGCTTTAAGTTATGTTGGGTTTGTTCTTAGGAGACGTTGTACTTGACTTGTGATGTCATTCAACGAAGATACGTAGTAGTGATTACTGTCTCCTACAATTGTACTTTATGGGAAACGAGGTTGATGGTTTTGATATCAAAATGGAGTCGAATTGAGGTTTGTTCTGATTCTTGATCTTCAACTGTTCGACGTATGTGTGATTTGACTGATTTGCTGGTTACGTCTTGGTTCATGAATTAGAAGTGTAATGGGAGGACTTCTTGAAGGACTTCTTGGATCTTTATATGTGTTGGATAGATGGTATGGTGGTAGTGATATTCTAGATGTCATTCCCTACCTATTGGGAAGCTACTAGGTATTTAGGACAACATTTCCATTTATATTCAAGGATATTCTCAGTTGGTTTGATCGTTAGACCACGGGCTTCATTCAAAGGTTTCTAAGCTTGTTTGAATCTTTTAGGAACTTGCTGACCATTAATTACCTGGATTCTGATTCGTCCAACGTGGGTAATATCTCAATAATGATTGGTCGGTTGAATGATTGCTGGATGGATTGATTGAATATCGATATTCATTTGATGCACTCGTGGGGCTAATAAATTGTTGGTTAGTTTCTTCTTTGTGCATGGAGTATTTGCGTCTGATGGCGCTTATCCCGAAGGAGATAAGAGCATATAACCTTCCAAAAGCGGGGAATTCGGCGATAGCGATACCAATACTGTACATTCAATATGTGTACTCGTATATATGTTCTCAATGAGAATGTAGATATGGAGGGATGAAAGCTTCCCATTGGAGATTGTGCCATCTCCTCTATCTCTTTGGGGTCACCGGGAACTGGAATTGAATTTGATGTTGCTTTCTTGCTTTCTTGCTTTCAAACCTTTCCCATACCTATTCAATTAACCATTTCTATCCAAACTTTTCTGCTCTGCTTCCTTGACTCCATGGTTCATGGCCCAAGATACTACACCACTTCGAGACATTGGGATAACACAAACGCTTTGATCAACCCGGAGCTTCAAATCAAAGGACGATGTACAAACTTCAGGGTTTTCAGATGTCTAGCAGCTAGCTTCTCCCAAAACCCCGTCTTGGTTGCTAATATCCGTAGTTTCATTGGCCGTTTCAACGGCTTTATTACAATATCGGTGACTGGATTGGTTGAAAACATTCACGCATACAACTAACCTCACGCTTTCTATGTTGTAAATAAGGACGGGACGAGCTCGAAAACTGGCCAAGAAGGCTGACACATCCGTGCTTTCTAGAACATCCATGGATTTTCATTATGAATTGAATTTTCTTATATCCTTACCGCTGCAATGCTATAGTGCTATAGCAAGACGAAAAGTACGGTCCCGAGATAGATGCTAGGGGGGTCATTCCGTAACTCCGAAAGGCCGGAGGTCACGAGGGGGTGCAATTATTCGGATTTCACTGGTAAGGTGTAAGATGACGGAGATGCATAAAAGAGAGAGGGGTGATATCATTCATGCTATATGGTATGCAAGATCCTCTAGATATCTTATTCCTCCAATATCGTTGCTTCCCTCTCGATAGTTCCCTGATGCCACTTCATTCCTGTTTTGCCACCTAGGAAACGTGGCAGAGAAGTCTCTCCATGTTGACGTCTTCCTGCTCATCCTAAGCACCGCCTTCTCTCTTAGCATACTCCTCCTCAATTCTCTCCTCGTACAGTCTGTCTGCCTCTAGTTGAGCCTCGGTCTTCTGTACTGTCTCGATAGATTGATTTGAGGTGTCGGCCGTAGTGGTGTTTGGGGCCGCATTGGCTGTGGTTGAGGGGGTTTCAGTGAAGGATGGCATATTGCGTGAGGAGTTGTGAACCACTGAGAGTGTTTTTTCTGTATTTTCTGTCTGATAATGATCTCTAGTAGTGTTAGAGAATAGATGTAGTGGCTGTATGATAAGCTCGAATGCTCCATGAAGAGCACTTCTTATGTGCCAGGTGTGGCGGTGGCTGTGCACCGTGGCACGAAAATCATTATGTAATAATGAATGATATCTCATTCCATGTGCTTCCTTTCGAGTGAAAACGACAGTCTCGCCCTCCACGAAGTCCCGATTCCTCCCGCTGGTATCATATGATGATGTGTTAGTTGACTTCAATTGATCTCGTAGCTTATGGCTATTAGTCCCATGTTAAATAAATCTCATACATGTACATATTACGAGCAAACAATGAGGAAAGCCACTATGTTTTATATCCTGCGAGAGGAATTTTTGATTGTATGTACCCGAGCTTCTCCTATGAACATCCATTTAAAGTTAACAACACGATACTGTATGTACAACTGGATATTGACCATCGCGCTCTCATCCTTACTCTCACCCTGATATTAGCCTAAAGTGTTGTCTTTGCGTATCCCCCCCTTCCTTCCATTCAATGCTGAGTAGTAACCTCTCCATCTTGTATATGATTCATTTGACTCATCCCGTCCAAGCCTGTGTAGTGTTTCTTCGTCGTGCAGTTCTTGTCATCCTCATCTGGAAGTGGCATAGCGGCGGCGTCCCCCATCTCCTTGTGGTAAACCTTCAAGAGCTTCTTGTAGAAGTAACTTCGCCTTGATGGAATTCTCGGTACCAGAGATCAGATTACATGCCAGTCCATGTAGTGGATACAGTGAGCGGTATTCCTTTGTCTGAAGTGCGAGGGTCTCTTCTTCGATATCAGGACCTTTTCGCACTGCCTTTTGAATTAAATCACCAATTTTTTCGAGCCCACCTCGCCGAGTTGATATAGTTCTGTTGTCAGGGCCGGTACATCCTTTGCCGACGAAGCACAGAGCTAAAGCTATGGGTACATGTGAACTCCGGTGGCTTTGTCGAGACCTGAAACGGCATTTTTCCAAGCATGATACGGGCAGCCTCAGAAAAGACATGTAAAATCGACTCATTACAGCTGGTTGAGACAGCAGTCTAGCGGGATGGCAAAGTCCAGCTTTTCTTCCAATATGATCTGCGCAGTATGTTCTTAACAGCGATAATACACCTTGGCATGAATATTTCATCATGAGATAAGTATTCGAGAAACGCATATCAAAATAATTCGTGGCCACTCTTGAGGCGAAGTGGTGATGTGTAAGATGTTTTGAAAAGAGATTTATGGCTAAGGTGATGGGCCTCGTAGTTTTCCAAAATTATTGAGAGAAGTTAATAATGGACTGAATGGAAAATAACGAGAGAGAGAGAGAGTTGCAGGCTTATTATGAGTTCAATGAGATTACTCTAGGGCATAGAAATCAAGGTGGTAGCAGATCCTCCTATCTACAAAGAATTAATTCTCCAGTGTGACAGCTCATTTTCTTGTCTCTATCACAGCAAACGACGAGCGTTGTGTAACATCAAGTCTAGCAAACAGACCAGAATGCGGAAAGTTGCAGCCAATGCTCAAATCCAGAGCCACCTCCTATTTAGGCAAACATAGGCAACTTGATGTAATCTTCAGATTGCTGCTATCTTACTTCAGATCAAAAACTTACGAGAAGTTAACTTACTGATCTTTAGGATCACTGTATCGAGAATGATAGAGGATGGTAGGAAATCATGCCTGAAATTCATACGTTCCGAACACCACAATGAGGAATGTTATTCCTTGGCGGTAGCTTTTGCTGTGTATCCTAAAGCGACATCCCGTGAGTTGGCTTTTCCGAATCCCTGGTCATGCAGCTTAAGGGTTGCCTTCTTTTCGATTCATGACGAATGACGCTTGCGTGTTTGTAGTGTGTGGAACATGACCTAGGTATCTATCATCTGTTATCTTTTAATTACATGAGGTATAGCTTCATTCGTGCAGCCCTTTGATTGCACCTCATTTACTGGTTCGTCTCGCCTAAGCTAAATCTCCGGGTCGGATATCCGCATGGCCACAGGAAGGTAACCAGTGTATGGAGAAGAGCAATGATACAGCTGGTAGGTTGCAATCAATGAAGAGGTCCAAGGACCTTCTTAGTTGTAGGGATGGAGACTTACAAGTGAGTCTCAAAATTTGAAGGATTTATGATACATGATACGGAAAATGTGATCAAAGTGAAACCGGCTATCTGAGAAGAATTTCTTGAAATGCAAACCGTCCAATGTCTAGATGGCAAGAGAAGAAAGCCTCATCTCGTCCTGATATCACAGGATAAGATACTGCAAGAACAAATGTATGCATACAAACAGCCTGGATCCAGCAAGAAGTACCACAATAGACATCGCTACAAGCCTCAACGAATCATTTGACTGCTAAGCACTCTTATTGGGTAGAGCTCCAGGCGGTTAAATCGTCATACTCTACTCTACATTAGTGAATTATCAAAGTGTATTCTGGATCATTGTTTGCCCATTCGAAATCGGGATGATATCTGTGTATTGACAGCAGAGATAGGAAGACCCACCTCCTACCTCTCAAGTTTTCCTCTTCTGATCCTCAAGAAATTCATAATATCACACGAATTCCTGCAGATCTTTCTCATCAGCCGATTTTGGACGCACAAGATCTCTTCTGTCACCACAGCATTCATACCATACATTTCTTGGAGTGTTTGACTTCTTTCTCATTATCCATTCTAATCTCTAGAATACTCTTGAAAACCAAAACACGACTTTTCAGGAAACGAAAGGAGTAAGAAGCTACTACATTTACACCTGCCATAATCGCTTCCCTCAGTCCATTGCACAAATACGAGTAACTCAATATAAGATATAAATTCCTTCCGTTCCAATGAGCTTCTACCCAGGGTTGTGTCAAACCCTTCCAAGAAATATTCTAAATTCACATCTGTGCTCCGTCAATCGCCAAAGCTGGTTCTAGCGACGGTTCACTTCCAGCCAAGAACCCGTACCACCATGTTTCTCTCCTGTTCTTCACTCTTCACGACATTGCTGTCCACAACATCTGTGCCTACTTCAGCTCTCTCAATACAATCACAATGAGCAATAACCCGATTGATGAACTACACATCATCCAGTTTGTACTCATAATTCACCAACTTCCAAGTGAGCAAAGTGAGCAGTGAGCAGGGACGAATCATAAGCGAGGGAAGAGATGCGAGGAATCACGATATCCCAAGCACGAGATAAAATCATCATGACTATCAACTATTTATCTGATCTCATCTTTAGCTTCTTAAGATAGGTACAACCATCCCATTTCATTCCTATAGCAAATATACTCTCTCATTCCTTGCAACGCTTGTATCTTTTCCCTCCGCTCCAATCCCCCTCCGAACACCCGAACATAATACTCTCCCGTAGCCACCACCCAAATTATGACTCACAATCACTCATTCCACCGAATCAGAGTAAAACCACCCATATGCAAAAGTAGATGCATTCTCCTCACGCTCGCTTATCACACATGTAATAAACAATTAAGCAAGCAACCGCGTGCGCTCGAATCCGCCAATATATGTATGTGGGTTCATTTGCAAACATAAGCCGTATGATAACCATAAAAGCCAAACCATCTACTGTATCATCCATCCATCGCCGCGACGATAAAAAGCACCTAAACGCCCCTCCGTCCACCCCTCAGTCTTTTCATTCAAGATTATGCTACGAAAAAATCTCTCCGTTGGCTTCTACGCTCATAGGGCTACCTCCGTTGTTTGCCACTGCTCTTGGATTCCTCCTCCGTGGCTTGAGTCGAGCACTCGCACTGGCGCCACCAGGTGCAACATCAATACCCTCATCACTATCCTCGGCATGCTCCAGCGCATATGCGGTCGCTTCATCCAACTCTCTAACCTCATCTGGTCGTTTCCTCAACCAGCCCATTCGAGGACCGCTTCGCGCTCTCTCCGAAACCTTGAATCCGTAAATTTTAGGTTCGTAGACTTTGCCTTTGCCGAGACCAGGTGCGAGGTTTGACGCATTCATGCCGTTAATCTTTTCCTTTTCTTCATCGTTGGAATGTTGTAAACTTCTGCCTCCATGCCCACTCAGCGCTTCTAATCCCTTCTTGCTAATATCGTAATCGGGGAAGGTAAGGAGAAAGAGAGCCCCAAAAGTTCGTCCAAAGTAGGCACCATCGACCGTTTGGAATCGGGAATTTGGAGGAACGTATACATCGAGACAGGAGGGACAGAATAATTTGACGGTGTCTTCACCTGGTACATCAGATAATCCTACGGGTAATGTGCGGACTTGTTCGCAATGTGTTCGTGGACAGACACCAAAATGGGCAAGGTCGTACTTCTCGGACATTTGTTGTATACCAGCTCGAGAACAGATAAATCGTTGATGGATAAGACCATAGAGCATCTCTGCGGATGATTCGATAATTGATAGATCGCTTGCCATTCGTTGATGTCTTCTTTCAGCTGCAGCTTTACGTCCTGATCGATCCTCGCCCTCAATAGATGCATCCTCATCCTCATCCTCATCCTCGTCATCCTCGTCCTCATCTTCTTCCGGCTCGACATCTAAGATCATCTAACAATAGGTTCACGTTAGCATGTTCTCAAGATACATGAGTCATGTATTGAATTACCTCGAGTGCTTCCTTATACATAGCTACTTGTGTTTGCAAACCTGTCAAATTGAAGTCATCTTCTATGAATTCCTCCGATATCTCTGCAAAGTATTCATGTCCCAATAATGCGCAGAAAGAGGAGATCCAGGATTCTGGAGTACCAGAGGAGGAAGACATCTTGTTGGGGGTAGCTGGGTAACCTCGAGTAAGTTAGGTTTAAGTTCCAAACCCAAACTGATGTTGAATGTCTATTGAAAAACCGTGGCAACTAGTATCAAGATTGACGCAGCAGGCTTGCCAGTTGGGTGAAATCGAAAAAGATGTGACGTGAAGCTTATAATCGCTCCAATATACCAAAGCTCGAATGCTTCGTAGGAAAGGCACTCTTAATGACGCGCTTAAATGTATCGCACTTCTGTATTGATCCAGAAAACAGTCGTGTATACTGGCAGAGAATGTCCAGTAGGAGGTATCAACGTGGAGCTGTGGGTGTGAGAGTTGCAGATTACTTGGTACTTTAATTAGGTATCCCACTCGAGAGTATTCGTTGTATTGCGCTGGTCCGTCTTTGCGCACGGTATGTTGGTGAACTGGGTTGATAGGGGTAAATGCTATGTATTCTGATGATAGAATTTCTTCGAATTACTCTCGATCACAATTTGAAGATTCGTGGTTTGATGTGGTTGCTAGGGAAAGTCCTTTCAGCTTGTATCTTCCAAAGTTGAAATCAACTTTCGTCCGCTGTTGACCTTTTTATCAAAAGCCTCGTCTTCGAGATTAAACTTCCGCTTCAGGCATCTATAACCCCGCTAGGCAATCATTTCTGAGCTATCACAAGCCGAGGTCATGCCGATCACGTGATTCAAATCAAACAAGACATGCAATTGAGACCTATCTTTGTACCGGGAAGTATTCTCTTCCCGAGGAGCCTTTTGGCTTGCTTTCAATCACTTCAACAGGCAAGAAATCATTTCAAGTTTAAACTACAGTAGTCTGATTGTATCTAGAAATCGCTTCGCGGATTTGAACGTCGAGAACTATTTTCATGTCTTCATATTCCCAAACTCCATCCTTTCATGCCATTTTGCAGCGCTAGAACTCCGAGACAATGCGTCAAATGCTCCATGGCCATAACTCTCAATGACACTATACTCCAAGTAGCGTATCATCATTATAATTCACCAAGCAATAATGGATTCTCTTTCCTCTCTTGTACCGTCTTTGTTCTGTAAGGATTTCTTACACTTGACCATAATATAGCGATCCGGCATATGGAAGTCCACAACTACCAATTGGAAGCGCTTATCTTCTGGTACCATCCAGACCCTTTCTTGTCGAGGCATGGGAAAGTGTTCTCTGATGGGTGGGGTATGAGCTTGGGTATATGGCGAAGGAATTCGTGGCACTGGACTCTGCCTTTGTGATAAATAGGGTGCAAAGTTTTCCTGGATCAAGTCTCTGTCCTTAATCCTTTCGCCATTGTTCCAATATCCTGGCGATATAACACCGTCATAAAATTGTACCGATTCCCCATTTTGAAAGCTCTGGTTGCCGTAGTCTGGCTGTTTGTTGGGAGGTTCGAGTATCCCGGACATATCCAATCCATCTTCTTCGCAGCTCATTATCCACCGGCCAATCCTAGCACTTAGTACACCATCCCACATTCCTTCCTGTCTTGGACTTCTGAAAAGTAGATCAATTGCTTTTCTTCTGATGTTTGGTTCCCTACATTTGGTCGCTACTACATGTAATGGCGGAACAATCCCGATATCAAGGCTAAATCGTGATGAATTGATAGCTGAGGGATTTGCCTCACATGCTGTAACGAGCCTTTCCGCAGCTCGAACTATGTATCGAAATTCATTCAGGAAAGAGTCATAAACCATTTCTGAGGTAGACGTCACAGCTGAAAGTGTTATGGCTGTGGCTTTGAGATGTGTGATAAGGACAACAGCGGCCTGATTAAGCACCTTTCCTTCAGGGGATATAGATAATCGTAATATGGGTTGGAAGGCTTGCTCAAATTCATCTAGCCCGGTGACATAATCCGCATATTGCTGTGCTATTTCGCTGGGCGTATCACTTTTCGCACTAGCAAATTTCCTGTCGAAAAGCGTTCTTCGATAGTATTGAAGTGTTCTGTCCATCAAAAAGTCCCAACAGTGCTGAGCTTCAGAGAAACTTGTGAATACTTTTGGAATAGGAACGTGATGTGCAGAATGAATGTCCCAAAGTAGGGGGGGAATACCCGGTGTCATACCGAAGAATACTACAATAAGATGACAGTCAGCACGTGACGAAGTATAAAGTTACGAAGAAAAAATAATTGTCCAGATTGGTTCAAATCTTGATTGGACTGAATTCTGGAAGAAGATTGTGAAAACGGAAGCATACTTACATCCTTGTCCATCCAAACGGACGAATGCTTGTATGATATTCTCCTCCAGCGTATAGTCGTTGTTTAAAATGGGAGGAGTAGGACTCCTCGATTGAAGAGGCCGCTTTCGAGGATTTGTGAGCACAGGTGGGGACTGGGAAGATCTATAGGCAGTAGGCGGTGGTGTATTACCCATCGAAGGGGGAGTATGAAGTGACTCTGGAGTGCGGATACTGGAAATCGAATGATTGGATGACGGTCTTCTGCCAGTGATTGCAATTGGCATCGCAATATTGGGCTTTTGTTGTTCGTTCGGGGATATATATTCACTAGGGGTATGGTACGCACTCGGATAATCTTGAACCGGTGTACCTGATAGAGAACGTTGCTGTTCCGATGTTAAGCTTGACTTGTAATGTGATGGAATGGTCATGGCATCAAGTCGTGGACTGTAATCTATTTGTGGTGGTGTAGGTGTTCTATCTATCGTGGGGGTATGCGCAGATTGAAGTGGCGGCTTTTCAGTTTCCAGATACTCTTCGATATGTGATGAGATAGTTGCTGATTTGGAGGAACTATCCATACCTGGTCGACTGTGAACTTTGGCTATAACCTTATCGGTCTGAGGGTTCGTGTTGAACCCTGCTGAGATCCGCCGCGGAATCCAAGGTTTCGATCCAGGCTTTCCAGCATAATAACTCCTTAACAGCTTCAGGCCTCCGTAAGTTTGCTGCACCGATGAAGCATAGCTTCCTTGGATGGTCTCAAAGCACACAAAAAGTAAACACGCCATAAGCGCTGTTCTCAGCTGAGGACCATTAGAGCTGGATATGTACTGGTTCAAAGCTTGAATGGCCTTGAGATGTTGTATGACGGCAAATTCAAGGTGTTTTTTGTTTATATCTTGAATGACGTTAACTTTCAAATGTGGTCCAGGTGCTTCTTCAATGGCCTTGTTGAGAGCTGCAATAGCGATTACTGCATGTCGAATTGGAGTGACATTGTGACTTTCTCGAAGAATAATGTGATTCCAAAAGGTCGGATCAAAGAAACCAGGCAATTGATACGCTGTTCGATCACAGAAATATTGGAAGTACCGGCCTTCCTGTTCTGTTGCTGCAAGAGAAATACTAGGAGTATAAATATCTGCCGTTGGAATTCTGGGTTGGATTGGCATCATGTTTGCTCGTGATCGAATCTCGTGAGCGTATCCATCGCATGTTCGTCCGAACTTTTGGCATCGAAGACATTGTGGTTTCGTTTCTGTTGATAATTCGGAAGGATTAGACGTAAATAATGTAAATTTCTCGTAGCTTAGAAGGAAAGATTAAGATGCTGCTCAATTCTGGTACCTCAAGGAAATTGTGAAAAGTCCATTGAATTTAGGATTGCAAAACAACTAACCGTCACATTTAACACGACGAGCCCTGAGAGATCAATGTCAGATATCTGCGAATATATGCCCAAGAAGTAGAAAGGTAGATCAGAAGGTACTCACTTGCATGTAATGCAGCCTGACTTGACTTTAGGTTTGCTCGCTCTAGCTCTTTTGGACGGCCGTGATGCATCATCCCAAGCCGATTGCCGCTCAAAGTCGTCGGCGTTGGTATCCATGAATGAGACTTCAGAATCCCGTTTCATCGAAGCCGGTGTAATCGGAGATCTAGAAAGCGCCATCACAACGCAAAAACCAGTCTGGAGTGATGTGTTTGATGGGATGTCTAATTGGATATAGGCGAGAAAATGACATTGGGTTCGAGGACTGAATATACATGGAAGAATTGTTGATATTTCTTGAAGTAGTACCTTTATCTTCCATGACGATACTCAAGAATGAATATAAGGAAGAAATGATGTCCATGAAGAACTGTTGGGGTCCTAATTTGATGTATGTGAAGGGCCGCTAGTTCATCGGACCCACCGATAATCTATTGCAGAACTGACCACTGAAGAGTAAGATCCGAAGCCCTGTAATGATCGTTAGTAGACCCGAATTCCAGGCAGAGCATAGACCACAACGTGGAAAGTGCAAACAAGCCCCGCGCTCCAGACTGCCGAACGTCACCCTACAGATGCACGATCCGGGCGGAGCAATGCTCTCTGTGGCTGGGTGAAGTAGTTCTCACATGTTTGCAAGGCTTCTATGGTATAAAGGGAGAGTTCATCATCAGCCCTGTGGGATAAGTAATCGTCTTTTGTGGCTTTGAAAGCTACTAAGGCAGCTACAAAGTAGGCACATGTATAACAGTCATGGGGTCTGGAATCAAATAGCATATTTTGATTGAAGCATCGAAGAATCACCCTGGGATTTATGCCAGTTGTCACGACTGATTTATGAATTTCATAAAATCGCCAATATTGGAAACGAGCTTCCCCGCTCGCCCATACCCTGGCATGAACAAATAAATGCACTGATATCGAAGTTGAGAATGCTCTAATTGGCCCTTTATACGGCATCGAACGATCATTCGTGGAAAAGGGGCGCCCCGGTAATTTAATCACCCTATCATGCTTCATACCTGCCCTTATTAGATCCGAAGAATAGTTGCCAAAATTGAGCCGCAGGTTATACTGAGCCTGATCCGATGTGCCTGGCAATCATGATGATATTATAATAACGATCGATATCATGATGTTGTTTGAGAGTTCGTTTACCTTCCAATCCAAGGCGTCCATACCCGATGGTAATATTTCTAGAAAGGTATTTGGAAACTACTTTTTGCGTAAAGTTGCCAATCAGAACGCTGACATCAGATGTTCTGTACATAAATGTACGGTGATATGCCCGATGCTGTGCAAGCCTCTTGATCGGTATAAATCAGCCACAAGCGGGTAACCATAATCACATATAAGGATCCAAGGCCGCAATTTCAAAAACTAGGGATAGCGATTGGTAAGGCTGATGATATTCCGGAGTGATCGAAAGTTTCGAGAGAGAAAATGGGTCCTATTGGCAGATGGGACGGAAATGGCTTCCAGAATCGTGTCAAGCCTCCGCGTTTCATCACCACATTTTACCCAAAGAGAAGTATTGAAATTTGACAGTGGGATGCCTATGAATCCTCCATGCACGTCGTTCTTAGAATCTGACATTACCGAAAAACCAAGAAAATCTGGTAAGCTGTAAGGATAGCATGAACCAAAATAGTATGGCACAATCTTTGCAATCAGTCACTGACGTATGGAAACATAAGTCGAGCAAAGAGACATCGAAAATCTTGTATATCATGTGTTTTGACTGAGGTGTAGGTATTCCTGACTTTGCTGTGCAAATTCAATCAACAATTGGAACTATCGAAGACCCACGTCAATGCAAACGACGAATCGGGGACCAGCCAGCACGGGCTCAGCCGTTGTAAACTTGTATATCCAAGCCCTTGATCAATATAGTTATGTGGAGTCGTGGTCCCGTTCAAGTCAATAACGAACAGGCCTTGAAATGTCACATTCGTTGATAAGGTAGCAATGCTTCAGGATTGCAATGAGACAAGATTTCCCGGCTACAGTTTCCTCCTGATAATTTTCTCAAAACTTTCAAGAGATGACAAATGCCAGGATCGTTTGCAGATTCATGGCAAGTCTTTTGAAACTACTTTTATGAGGATATTAGATTGGGGAATTGAGGAATTTACTCTCCTCCTGAAAACAAAATGCCAGTAGCATCAAGAGGGACACGCGCAAGTAGGTAGTCAGGTTAGTTTCAAGGCTCGAGCCGTATGTCTGACCTCTCGAGAGATGCGACGGAAACAAGTGTGGACAAGTGTGTTCCGCTCCCGAAGAGCGGAAAATATCTTGCTTAATAATCTCCGCATGTGTGAGCAGAGGAGAATTGATACCTTTGAGAAGCCAAATTGAATTGCAAATGTTGTTGGTATTGGTAATCTCAGATTTAGATGGCGTGAGTGAGGGATCCGAAGCAAAGAATGAATCTTTCTAATGATTGGTGATTGATTACCAAACTTTTCTACCGGCTGACATATCATAATTGATCACCAAACTTGCACCATTTTTGTGGGACCACTGCCCCTCACTAAAGGTATTAATTAAAGCATCATCATCTAATCTGCTATTGAAGGAGTTTATTTTCTGCATTTGCCAGAAACTCAACCATCTTTTCACACATCGACTTTAGAGAACACAAGTCTCTCAAATTCTTTCCTCAAACTATTACAAAAAGCTCGTAATCATGGCCGACCCCTCTCTCTACACCTATCCCTCACCTCTTGAAGGCTATGAGAACTTGGCTCCTCTTGGAACTGAAGTATCACCTGATGGAAAAAGCCTTTTGAACCCAGAGACTGGAATTAAGAGCAAGAGTTATGAGAAGTTCACAAAGCCTTTGGATAGTGGAATCCGGGGTGCGTTGTAAGTTTTCGCTGATGACCATGCGCAATAAAAACGAAGGCTAAGAGGATCTAGCGATGTACATATCTATCATTTCCAGAAGAACAAGGAGCAAGCCAAGTTTGCTAGAGAGTTATGGGAGAGGGTTAGAAGAGAATGTAGGATTCCATCTCTATAGTCAGTCCCGTGATTGTTGCATTCGTATTGACTCAGGATATAGTTCCAGAGCTTCGCATCTACAGATTCTGGGAAGAACCAATTGGACCTCATGCTGTTGCGATGTTCGAAGTGAATCTCTTCACTCCGGAACAATTTGGCGCCTTCATACCTTGGCTGGTGATTAACAGGGGACCGTTAAGCGTGTTAGTCCACCCTAACACAGTTGATGAGAAAGGAGAGCTATTAGACGAAGAGAGAGACCATACGCAGAGAGCGATTTGGATGGGAGAACAACTCCCACTAGATTTGAGTCTGTTTAAGAAGCTAAAGTAGCAGAAAACTACAAAATGGGACGATATTGTTGATTAGGGATAATGGGTGACAGGAAACATCTGTGCAGCTGAAGGTTGATTTGCAAAAAGGGATTGCGAAATCATTAGTGACAGAAGGAAAAATGTATTTGGATACCATATACTTCACCTGAACCACCAGTTCACCGATGCGTTAATTCCACTCTCTGAACTTCTTATGCTATGCCACCATCCTTTTGGTATGAACAACGCATCCCCGGGGCCAACCTCGACCTCGAAACCCTGGTCTATGACTTTTTCTCCCCAAACACGATCCTCAAGTAGAGATCTTTCTGGACCTTCCATCATCTCCTCACCTCTCATGCTGGCAATTCCCGATGCCCCAATACTTTGTTGTACATTATGATATATCCCTACACCAACGGCTGGTGGGAACAATCGGACCCGTTTCTTGCTCACCAACTGTATGAAGAGATTCGGATTCGGATCTTTGTGTAATGGTGTGTAACTTGTTGATATACCCATCCATATATTAGCATCGTAAACATCGCCTTTCCCGGCCTCTTTCACCAATTTGGGCGTAGGCAAGTCTCGTTGTAATTCTATCGGCAGATCCGCTATTTGAGCCTGTGCAATGTAGAGCGGGAGAGAGCATGCCGGATGAGTGGCTGATAGAAAGAGAGAAAATGGTGCGTAGAAATGATAGAATGACTTTTTGGAATCGTAAGGCTCTAGTGATTGGCGTAGTTGCTCCGAAAACATCATGTGGTATGTATTATTGGGCTGCATAAGCCGCTCGAGTCGCTTTCGCAAGGCGTCAGAGTCGACAGTCAATTCGTAAGGGAGGACAGTGTCTGCGAAGCTATGGAGATATTGCGATGGCAGAAGAGTGCTAGTCTCAGTAGGTGGAAGCACTTTTGCAAATTGTGACGAAGGAACGTGCTTGAACCATTTCGCAGCTACATCTATAGACTGTTCCATCCCTGGACTCGTCGATGCTTTGTCTTCCACTGATTTCATGAATATAGGCTTCATAGGAACGAAGGCTTCTTGTCTGAATTCATCGAGGTTGACGTTGTCAAACGAGGAGTTGATTGTTTGAACGGACGGGAGACTATGGTATTTGCGCATGGCAATTGATGAAGAGAGTCCTCGTTTGCATTTTGTTGTTTGACATATTGTACTCATTAGACGCGATCGCATATTGTGTGGTTGATGGTCTAATTGTTACCATACAATTGAAGATTGACATTTTATTCGTAGGGATGACCTTAGCACGGCACTGCAAGTTTGCGGCCAATGCACAAAGTACAAGCTAACTGACGGATAGCACAGACCATTTGATCGAGCACAACTGGTTGTCTCGGGCCGGTAACCTTAATAATTAATTAATATAAGTCTTCCTTCCATCAAGATGAATATCTCTCTTCATAACCTATGTGATTTGAACCTTTCCAGTCATCAGCAAATGGAATTATGTATTCCTAGAAGTCTGTGTGTCTTTGTTGTCATAAACAACTCTCCAAGTTGGTGTCGTGAACTTGAATACACACATACTAAACGGCTTCTGCTTCTCCACAGTGATGGTTTTGCACATGTGCGATGGAATTGAAGTATCTATCTATATATGCATGCATTGCTGACACCTCGGCCCGCACACTAAGCAGAGACAGGAAGGTCGTATCGAGTGGCTGGCTGAATGCCGAAGCTTTCTCGCAGACCCCGCGCGAGGAGTCTTTCTGTTTCCTATTTAACCTTCAAATTAAAATGATTCTTTGTTATTGTATCGATTAAGACCTTCCACAAGCTCAGCTCCTACTTCTCATCAATTTCAACATACTTCAGGAGATCGCCCGATCTACTCGTGCCAGTGAAATCCTTCGTCTATCTACTCCTCACTGAAGCTCTGGAAGAGCCATTCACTCAACTTTCGGAAGTAAAATTGATTTATACGGATATTTAGGGCAAGATGTCTACTCAGACGAAAGGAAATGTTAGTCCTGTCGGAATGACCCCTGCTTATTTCCTTTTTGCCAACGTTGAAATATAATAACAGCTAACCGTTATTGCATCCATATGTAGTATGGGAATATTGTGCGAATCAATCATGAAGCCCACGAGTATACATATTACCCCATTGCTATCATCGGTGCTGGTGAATCGGGTATTGCCATGGGATGTCGTTTGAAGGAGGTCCTAGGGTTTGATCAGTTTCGCATATTTGATAGGCAATCGGGAATTGGGGGCACATGGTGGATCAATCGCTACCCCGGAGTTGCCTGTGATATGTCAGTTTCTCGCCCATTGAGACTACATCTGACAGTAGATTGATGCTGACACTTTATGATAGACCCTCAACAATCTATTCATTCTCGTTCTGTCCAAAGTACGATTGGTCATGTTTTCATCCAGGAGGCGCAGAGATGGCCGAATATCTCCAGACTGTTTGCGAAAAGTATGCAATTGTGGATAAAATACAAGTCAATACCGACGCCAAAGAAGCACGCTGGCTTGAGAACGAACAAGTTTGGGAAGTAACATTACAACACTTGATGGTTGGTGCTGGTGATTTGAGTGAAGAAGATCGAGCACTGAAGGTCAAAGAGCAAGGCCACAGCGCCGTTTATACCTATGAAGAAAAGATTCGATGCAAAATCTTGATAAGTGCTGTTGGAGGTCTCGTTCAGCCAAAATCGTGGCCGGAGAATATCCCCGGAAGAGAAAATTTCAAAGGAGAAATCTTCCACTCCGCTCGTTGGCGATTTGATGTCAATCTTAAGGACAAGAATGTGGTAGTTGTAGGAACTGGTTGCAGTGCAGCACAATTTGTGCCAAAACTCGTGACTGAGTATGGTGCAAAGTCTGTCACTCAACTAATGCATTCTCCACCATGGGTTTTGCCCAAAGTCATACCGCCACTGGGAGAGAAATTGTGGAATAAATGGTCACCAGCACTGAACACATACATACCTGGCTTCAATAAAGCCATGCGTTATTCATTAGGCGCAGTACTTGAATATGATTTTCGAATATTTCGATCCGGCTCTTTCGCCGAGAGGGAACGAAGAAAGGCGGAAGCTAGTTGTTTGGCTTACATGAAAAGTAAAGCGCCTGAGAAGTATCACGAGATTTTGACTCCAAATTATGGAATTGGTTGTAAAAGGAGGATCTGGGATCCGGATTGGTACGCATCTCTGAATGACCCGAAAATTCATCTGACAACGCTTCCACTGAAGAGCCTTGAAGAAGATACTGTGACTTTGGGACCTGGTCGTAATTATCCACCTGAGGATGTAGCGAGCTCCGTGCCAACTGACAAAATTACCATTCCTGCTGAGGTTATAGTTCTTGCAAATGGGTTTCAGACAACGAAATGGTTCCATCCATTCAATGTCTACGGTAGGGAAGGACAAACATTACAAGACGTGTTTGAAGAACGAGGTGGTCCTCAAATGTACATGGGGACTGCCATGGATGGATTTCCAAACTTCTTCACTTTGGTCGGCCCGAATTGCTTCACTGGCCATACATCCGTTATTTACACGACGGAAAGTGCGGTAACACAAACTCTTAAACTTATCAAGCCTTTGCTCAATGGTGACATTACCAAGATAGAGGTCAAAAAAGAGGCTCAAATGAAATGGACTACTCAAATTCAGTCTGCTTTGAGAAAGATGGTGTGGGCAGATACTCGTACGAAGAATTGGTATCTCCGTGATGATGGATGGAATTCGAACACTTACCCGTATGATTTCCTTTTTCTTACTCACATTCATGGACTAATCAGTTTTAGATACACTCAACTCGATTTTCTCTATCGCTGTTCGTTCCCAACTTGGAGACACTGGAACATTGCATATACGCGGAAAGGCTTCCTCAAGAAATGGACGAAGAGAACGTTCGTTCTTCTGGCTTGGACAGTAGCTTTTATCGATGTTTATAAGAAGAGGACGTCAGGCGGTGGGTTGGGGTTGAATGAATTGCTCAACAGATGGTTCAAGAAGGGCCTTGTGATGACAGCTTCTACGCTGACAAAATTAGCAAATAATGTACAGTAGTAGGCTGTAATGAATTCTATCACACGTCGTGGAAGTATTCATTTCGAACGCATAAAGCATATGTCAAATTCAACTCTATCAGGATAAGCCTATCCAGGTGGTGAATATGAGATATATGTTTGTACTGCTAGCACCTCGGTTCTTACATACTCTGAATCTTGCAAATTTGGACTGATTTGATTTATGGAACTTGAAACTGTTCGTATTGAATAAAAATCCGCCAGTGCCTATTATTATCCTTGAACATTCAAAGTCTTCATTACTACTTCTCGCTGAATGGATCGTAGAGGAATCGTCGATGCACCGCTCTAAAAAATGAACACGTACAGGCCACTGGACGTGAATCATCGTTGTTATCAAAATCTCACAGAAACTTTTTGCATAGATCATGGCTTAGTTGTCCCTCTTGGGGTGAAGCATTACTTCGACACCTAGTTATCTCGATATACAATTCTAATCCCTCACCCAATCATGAACACTTAACGAATGCTTGGGTCTAGATTCGAATCAAACCGTACAAATCATCAGTGAACGATTGATTTGCATCATATCCTGTCACACTCTCACTTTGCATGGTCTCTACGGCTTAACATGAAAGTCAATCAATACATTAAGTTCCGGTTTCTATGTGTGGAATTGTTTAAGTACTTAACAACTGTCTGAGATTACATGTCCTTCATATTCGGAACAACGACATCTTGAATTTTTTTATATCTGCATTCGAAGCCATCATCTTTACCGAACACAGACATATAATCGCTCGAAGATCTTTCCACACTAGAAGGAAGTTTTTCCTACTGTCTCGAATCTCGACCAATAGACATGTCAGATATCGAACGTCTCACTAAGGCCCTACAACGCTTGAGTGATCTACGAAGACGCAACCGACCCAATCAACGGCGAATTTACAATTTGAGACACCCTTCTGAAGCTCGCGACGTTAATACATCCTCGCTTGCAACCACCGCTTCTGGAGCTAGAAGATCTTCTTTAACTCCCGCCAATGAAACTAAATTGATCCGCGAATGTCGAATAGTGCGTGAGGTTGTGTATGCTAGAACACAAAAGTTGCTCCGACAAGAATTATCGGTGCTGCGACAAGACCAAACCGAGACGCCGGAGCCAGGGGAGGCTACAAACGGCGAGTCTACATCATCAACCAGCGACTCTCCTCAGAACAGAGAAAGTGTCGTTTTGGATACTTACCAGGAAACTCGTACCAAAAATCTAGATTGGTATTTTCGCAAAGCTTTGGTCGATTCGTCTCTTCGTCCTACTCAGAAGCCTTTGGAGGAAATAGACCCGTGCTTTTGCAGTGACCCATACGCGATTGAAACGGCCAATGGGGAATGTCACGAAGCTGTCAAAATGCCAAGGTGCTCGCATATTTTTGGACGCTCTTGTATTGCAATATGGCTCCAGGAGAAAGATACCTGTCCGATGTGTAGGCAGAAAATTGTGATACTCCCTCTGGAATGATGGCCTTGCAATTGAGTGAGCACTAGGTACAAAGAGGTGGACTTGAGTCTTTAAGTCAGTCGCTAGATGAAAAAAGAGGGACGTATGAAAAACTGGAAGTGGACCTTTTAGCGCAGGTTTGCATGGAAAATTGGGACTTCAGTGGTAAGTCATATAGCGAGGATTGGATGCTCAGAATCATACTGAATAGTGAGTAGAGGAATAGGATAACCATCTACTGGAGGTATTAGATTTGGTGAAGATTCAGATAATATCATGCGTAAGGAACTGGGAAAGATGGATCTTTTATTTAGGGTGTTATTCAGGAAACTTTATTTGCTGGCTATCAGCAGGGAAACATTTGGATTTGATTATTGAGAAAATTTATAGAATTTTAGAATTGACCGGAGAGTATGAGACTGAATTAGCATGAGAAACCAGTGAGAATTTTTACCATGGGGAATGCCAGGTCATCACAGTCGTCGAGTACTTCTTAATGGAGTCAGATCCTTGAGACTGAAATTCTCGCTTCTTATATATTTCTGCTTATGGGCCCTTTTTGATTGCTACAGAACGAAGTAGATACCAGAGCATGATATAGTTCCACAAATCCATCAAAAGGTGGTTACTATCTGGCCCTTACTGTGAAAATTCTTAGAATTTGAAACAGTGATGAAAGAGTAAAGTTTTTCGCTACAATAACAGTACGGCGATCAAAAAGTTGTTCGTGCGCTTCAAATATGCTGACTGAAGCCGTATTGATGATACCGTACCTCAGGACAATGTATTGCAAAACTGCTGTAATGGTGAGTGATGTGCTGATTTGGTTCCTAGCGTCTACATCATTACTATATATATTATTCTCTCGCTCGTCACATCCCACTTCATTAGAACTGAATCAACTATTTGAAAGACATCTACATCTACATCAAATCATCAAGAATCTTTCCATAACTTTGACAATTCACAACAACATCAACATCACCTACAAAGATCCACCACCTTGAACGCACCGGCTTTTTAGAATTTTCGTGGTGTATCTTTCTATCCCATCGAAGCACAAGGTTCAATAACAGAAATCAATTCATACAACAGCGACTGAAATATCAAAAAGTATCAGCCGATTCAGAAATTACTGTCCAGAGACGCGAATCACTCTAGCGGTCCGTTACAGAGATTGTCACCAAACTAAAACCTGTAACACCTCGATATAATACCGCAAATGGATGCATTTAACGCTACACAAGGGGAAGACACAGATCCCATTATCTTCATCGCCGAACCCGAAGAAAGAGACGGCGCGGTCTATTTAGATCAGTACTATCCTCTTGGTGACGATTTACGAATTTTCTTGTTAAATACAGGAGTGCAACCAGACCGCGACTTCCTTTCCTCTCTCACAGCAGAGGTCGCTAATCGCAGACAAGAAGTAGAAAACGAAGATATACCCGCCCTTGAGGAACAGAGAAGCCACGAAGCCACGAATATGCCTACGTCTTCGGAGAAGAAGAATGTAATCAGAGCACTCCTGAAGCCAGTCAATAGAGATACAGACGAACTGAGTCCTTGTTTCTGCAACGAACCATACGCAGACACCGCAGCGAAAATAGACAATAATTCGCACGAACCGGTTAAGATGCCAGATTGCCCACATATTTTCGGGAAATATTGCATCGTGAAATGGCTGGGCGACAATAACCCCTCGACTTGTCCAATGTGTAGGAAAGTGGTTCATTTACCGAGGGATAGACCGGTAACGCGAAATGAGACTGATGATGTTTATATTATCATCGACTCTCTCTTCTGAGTTAGAAAAGCGTGGTAGATAGGGAAGAGCAGAGTAGATAGTCACTAGATAAGCTAGATAAATTGATGAAGTGGCGGATTGCATCACATTTGGAACCAACAGATAAAAGGGTTTCCAATCATTCAATTCTAAACAATGAAAACTAGGTCTACTATAACGCTCAATAAACTTCAATAAAGAGCTCCCAACTTTGCTATTGTTCCATTTATGTAATTATGATGCTTGAGACCTTGCAATTTGAGCCATTGTAGCTGTTAGAAAACGTGTCTAGGGCTCTTGGCATGATTGATGACGCTGCTCGTGTAACCCCTTACAACTTGTTAGCAAGTGACAGCCATGACAAGTTAGTGCAGAGAATTTCAAGAACTACGGCGGGGAAGCAAAGAACAATCAAACTTTAGGTACGGTTATGATACGTCAAAAGTAAATTATGGGTACGGCAATGTCACGTCAAATGTAAATTTTGTGCAGTAGATATTTGCAACTGCTATATTGTGTGAACAGTACCATAAACAGTACTATATGGAAGGACTACAGAACGGCTTCTGACGCTAGCACACAAGTACTGATTATCATAGAGCTTCATTTCATATATAGGCAACAGAATGTTCCTCCAAAAACATCCATTCTCTTTCCCTATCTTTCTTCTACAGATTAACATCTACAATAACATCTTGACCACCTCCATTTATCTGGCCTTGACTTATTCAAGAAACCTTTAATCTTTAGAAACCTTCAAACCATTTCCACTTTAACTTTTAAACCCAACAAATTTTACTAACAACTCGTCCATCATGACTAAATTCTCGAATTTCTTTCGTGACGTCGGCGGAACCATCACTGGCGCTTTCTACTACAAGGGTGCCAAACACAGCCGCAAACCTGCCAACACCAAACGCCCAAATACTCCTCCCGACTATGAAGATCTTTTCGGGCCATTAACACGACTTCCAACAGGTTTGGACGAAGCTGCAGAGCATGAAGCCTTCTTGATGCGAATGGCCCGCGATCCATCAATCCTTGAACACAGTTCAGAGTCGGAGGAAGACTTCCCACAAGAAACATTGTCGGATCGAATAGCACACGATCCATCTACCAGAGAGCGCCGTGTATGCTCGAACCAAGTCACAAACCATGTTTCTGTCGTTTCTCGCATTTACTCAATGTCACCGCAGGTAATCATCCCTGTTTCACCAGCTGAGGTAGAGCCGCGAGAAGCTACTCCCCCACCATATGACCACAGTGACAACTTGGTCATTCCAGAGCCAGAAGTTGATACTGCTGAGCCATTTTTACATCTTGTAGAGGAAGCTATTGCAGCTTCATCCCCTCAAGCCAGAGTAGATACTTCTGAGCAAGAACTCACTCGTCAGGAAGACACCATTGCCGCAAACCCAGAACATGAATCCAGAGAAGATAGTTATCGGTCATCTCCAAATCGCTCTATGAGCTCGAATAACACTGAAGATACTCAGTTACCACCAAGAGTTGTCAGTAACCCGGAGCCACGCGCCTTAGTATCCAGAATTCCAGTTGCAGTTAGATCTACTTCATTGCAAGATAGATCCACCGTTACTCATCACCCAAGCTCGCGACCAGAACCTTCTAACTCACGTCGAGTTGGAGGCCAATTAGCTGCTCGTGAACATGGTCAGCCATTTCCGGTACAGCAAAGAGCTGTAAGTGCTCCCCAGCCAGCCGCACGATCATCTACTCCAGTTGCTGTTAGACAATCTTCAACACAACCAAGAAGAGCCCATGATTATGGAGATATCATTCAACGTCGTGCCCGTGTGTCAGCTCATCACACTAGCTTGGCAACATCTACAGAAGATGCAGCACAACAACTGCCAATGCCTAGACAGCGGCCACATCGTGTTGTTGATCAAGATGAGTCGGATGAATTAACAGGAGAAGAAAATCCTGTTGAAATCCAAGATTTCCTGGCTCGCGATCGATCTGCCTCACAGAATGACCATCCTAATTCTCAGGGTGCTTCATCTTCAGGAGATCTTACTACTTTGAGATCGCAAAATGCATCTGGTGCTCAAGTTGCTCATGAGCAAAACGCAAGTAGTAATGATGCCTCTCGCAGAACTGAAGCTGGCAACAGATCATCAACTAGTCACCGTCACGAAAACAACGATCGTGATGGATCCGACACTAAATCAAGACGTGAACATGATAGTTCCAACAGATCCGGAAGCTCGAACGTCGGAACGAATACACAGACTAGAGAGACTACTCCAAGCTTATCTAGCCCTAACTCTTCTGAAACTTTAAGACCTCAGCCTGAGCAACGCGATCCCGTCCACCCAGGAATCACTTCCCCATTGTTGATCGCAGAGCTCCACCACGGTCGAGCCAACGGCGCAACTAGGCCACCAGTCATTGGCCAACATCTTGCTGAGCGACTTGACGCCGCACGAGCTGCACGTGGACTGCCTAGATCACCACGCATGTGGGATATCCCAACACCAAACAATGAAGTCAACAATCCTGTTCATCCGGCAGACTTCCGCGAAAGCGGATATCTTCCAACTAATAGGAACCCAGTTTCGCGTGCAGAGCGACCACCTGCTCGGTCAAACAGCGCAGTGCATGGCGAACAAAGACAACGCTATGCGCGACATCAAGGCGCTATTGATAGTATGCGCAGTCGAGAATTGGAACTTGAGCAAGAGCTCAGAGAGATCCGTGAACAGGAGAGACAGGGAGCCATTCGAGAGGTAGAGGAGAGAAGACGAGAGGATAGAGAGAGAAGACACAGAGAGAGAGAGCGCAGAGCAAGACAGAAGAAAGAGCGCCAACAGAGAGAAAAAGAGGAGTTGAAAAGAAAGCGAGGAGAGGTCGTTGATAGTATTCTCCAACCAATCCACATCGATCGTTGTTTCTGTTTTGAGGAATTCGGAGATGGTGGCACGCCCCACGAGCGTGTGAAGTTGGCGCACTGCACCCACGTCTTTGGAAGAAGTTGTATCAGGGAGTGGTTGATGAAGAGTGATACCTGTCCACAATGCGTGGCTGCACATGCTGATCTTAGTGATTTGTCGCAACAGGCACGAGAATTGATTAACCTTCACGGGGACTGGTAAAGGCTCGGGAGGATCATTCGACGGACGCAATATGGGGGGAAATTAAAACTCTGGAAAGGTAGCTTGCGATGGTTTTTCACGAATGGTTTCTATTGAGTTAGCGCTTACTAGAAATCTGGAGCTACCATTTTGTTCACAACGGAAATTGTGATGGGAAAGGGAATGACACATATTTAAGCATATGGAAACAAGATCGGCGAAAGATCTTCCTTGATATTTGGACATTGTCTCTGAATCATAGAGGTGAAAATAGGCATGGATGTTGACACCGATTCTAACAGCACATTATGGCTTCACTGGGCCTACGACAGTTTCTTTGCACTGCGCCCTTTTTTACTTAGGATAATTCACAAGCATTTTTGAAAAAAACAACAACAACAACTTGTATGCATGTGAATTAGATGCAGTGACTTTTTAGAATTACAAACCCGATCTAGAACTAGCTAGGCATCTGTGAATTTGAGAATTAAAACTGCTTCACCACTATGTCAAACCAATGAACAAAGTGAATGACTTGTATCACGAGAGAGTGCATCATGATGAATATACAACCTTGGGAAGTCAAATAACTGCCCAGTAGGGAAACTCAAAGCATGAGTACATAGTAGAAAACAATGTTGAGAAGATCGCCTGATGTGAGTTTGTGCAACAAAGATTGGGATTAGCAAAGCAACAATTAGACTGGGAAATGAAAGATTACATCTTTCATCTTGAGCATACAATAGATTTTGGGTATAAATAGCTTACAGTTGCTGAAGATAATGAAATTATAATGTTGAATGCACTTCATGAAGTGTATGGAGAATTCATCACTCGAACAGGATGACTGATATCTTCTATACATATTTTTTATGGCCTTGGAGACTGTCAGCAATTGAAATGTCCACACCTTTGTCCTCATAGTAACCACTCAAGATGCCCTGGCTTCAGTATTACTTGAGAGCCTGGATCTTGTGATTGTAAGGTGAGGTCTACAACATTCTATGCCAAGGTACCTAGGCAGTTTCACATTTAGTAGAATTTCTCTAGAGTTTATTTTCTCAGAGAATTGAGTCTACGACCTAGGTAAATTTTGACATTATTTTGGATGAAAGAAGTTTAGTTAAATTCTTAGATTCACAAGTGATATACTCAATGTTTATATTGAAGACTTGAGGGATAAGTTCGACTTCCTAAATGAATGTTTTTATCAATATCTAAACTTCATTGTATCTAATATTTCGTATCTAATGATTATGATCATGCAAAGTATCTCTAGAAATCTAAATCTTCGCTGTGAGCCAAATTCAAATTTTTGATCACTTATCTCAGAGTCCCTTGAGTATTCACTTTCATATATTCATCTTATCATCAACCAACATGAACCCTTGCATACATGTTTCAAACATTAAAGTGGTCCTAGTATGTACCTAGGTAGTGCCAGAACATTGGCAGACTGCTGTACTGAAACTCGCTTGTTGTGTATGGGATTTTATCTGCAATATTTAAGGATCATTTGTTATGAGCATAGTACTTCCATCTTCCTTACAACTATCTCTCATCATAATACTGTCTCTGATTTCAAGTACCTTGACCATTGACTGAATACTCCAGACTTTCCTGGCAACTCAAGAACTGTTCGAGATACGTTAAATCTACAATATCACCAGAAAACTAAACTATTCCTACTCTTCAACTTTCAACACCGCACACACAGAAAATACCATCATTATGTCTTCTGCGCAGAGTAATATTTCGGCCACTGAGGAACTAGAAAGGCCTGGACAGCAAAACACTTCAAGAAATGCTAGGTCTCCTGTTGCTGCATCACTGGCACGTCGCCCTCAGCACCAAGTCACTGTTCGGGTGGATGAAATACCACAAGTCACAGCTTCGCAAGATAGATTTTCGGGAGACACAAATTCTCAAGAGCTTGCCGAAACTATCGATTCTGTTGAGAGTCTTGAAGGTGAAGGACCTTCCGGTAATCTTACAGAGGCAGGAAGCCAGTGGAACAACCAAGCTCTCTCCATGCAGGAGTATATTTTGCGATATGGAACTCCTTCTGATGACAATCCCAGACCCTGTGGTGGCAGATTCCATGGTTGACGAATCAACTGATTCGTCAACCACCATAAAATCTGACGCATTCATTCATGTATTAAAAAGACGGTTTATACA